>BQNB010010160.1:3577-28948 GCA_026074375.1 Tanacetum coccineum
TTTGTTCGGCTAAAATTAAATAAACGAACATGAACATACCTCCGTTCGCGTTCGTCCGGTTCGTTTACAGCCCTACCTCCACGCCATCGTTGCCTTCAGCCTTGGTTACCTGGGATAAAACATGTTTAAAATGTCAACAACAAAGTTGAGTGAAATCCATAGAGTTTAAATAAATCAATAAGTAAAAACCATTGAAAACATTATTAGTTCTCGGGAAAACAAAGCATGTATAGCAATTTCTTTTCTTTCACGCAATAAGCTTATGACACCGAACGTTAACAAAACATATGATATTTCATATGCTAAAAGGTGCCCCAAACAAGGTATTATTGTCATATACCTACTAATTTCTAATAACAAAATATCCGTTTGATAGGGTGGTCACAAGGATTCAAACCCCGAACAGGGTTATAAACCCAATAGATCTATTTAATGCATTAGCGTTTACCTCTTAACAAGGCAATTAACGGTTCATGAAATAAGAGACTTCGACAATAGCAACTTATGCGGAAACAATCCTGTAATCAGGTCCAGCATACCATAAAATCATATGTGTTCGATTTATAAAACAAACATGTATCCCCCTCGCGGGTTTAAAAACATTTAAAAGAATTTAATGCGAGGCTATGAACTCACCTAAAGCAAAAGATCCAATCAATCAACTTGAACAATGCAATACTTTACGTCTAACTGCGACCTATATAGTACATATATAGCGGCACGTGACCAAAAGTATATTAAATCATGTAATGTATATATATGTATTACTATTACGTATATATAATCATATATTAGAATCTCCAAGTGCGACGCGAAACATTTCGCTTTGATTTACTTAACAATAAAACAACGCTTTCAATAAAGTTTCCATTTTTAGAAAGTTGGCCGAAAGTAAGGATAATATAATCCAAACTTAGTATTTCATCTTAATTTAACTAACACTACGAATCATTTACTTGTTATAAACTATATTCAAAAGTATACGCAAGTTTGACTTTCAAAAGTCAAACTTCGTAGTTGACTTTTTACCTAAAAATAACTCAAACTTGACTCGGCCGTAAAATCTTCGTTTTTAGGAGTTACCAGGCCTACCTTATATCAAAACGGACCTTAGAACATCCTTTATCATATTCAAAAGCCTAATTTAGATTTTCAAAATTTCTTGACACGCTATGACCAAGTCAAACTTTCTGGTCAACAAATGTTAACACAAAGTCATAATAAAACTCAATTTTAACAAAATCTAACCCTTCCAACACGTTTAACTAGCCTAATAACATGTACTAAAACTATAAAAACATATGTTCATACTTGAAATACTTTCAAACCCATTTTTCACTTGAATCATCTAGCTATAATCACATATATGTAATAACCAACTAATCTAGCAACAAATAAACATAAACAAGAGCTTACAAAGCTATAAGAAAAATCAACTTTTGTTTCCCCTTTGCCTTGACCGTATGGACGAACCACAAGGACCAACCAAACAAACTTTTCAAATCAAACCAACTCATAATAACACTAATCTAACACTAGTAAACCTTCCTTTTATATTAAAATCACAATAACTTGACCAAAAATTCAACTTTCACAAAACTTATTGCATGTAAGGTTTCTTTAGTGGGATTTGTAGAGGATTGAACAAGGATTAATATGGTATAATCGGATTTAAATGCATGTAAGTAATGAATTTTTGGTGATGATGTTTATGTGTGTGTGTGACTTCGACGACAACAAGAAGAGGAGAAAGAGAGAGGATGAAATTTTTATAAAAGAGTGAAATGGAAGTATATGGACCCTATTTATAGAAGTTAACTTTGATCACTTGGCAATTTAGGTCCATCCTTCTCATAAGTCCTTGCGAGTTTAATACCAATTGGTCATATTTTTGGTACTTAGCCAACCAAACACGGGTAACATCACGTTTGTAAATATTTTTAAATCTGTCCCACTAAATATAGTTTAAAATCTTTATTAAAACGTTAAACCTTGTAAAACACGACCTTTAATCACGGTTTTCACAAAAACTCGGGGAAATGACAAAAAATACAAAATTAACATATTTACGCTCTCGGAGCAATAAAACATATTTTTCTGACTTCCTTAAATGCTAAAAACAAATAGAAACTAAATCACGAAATGAAATTCACCAATAAATGGAAATTATAATCAACCACATATAGCATGACGACTATAATTTTTTACGCAATTAAAAATAACTATCTTAGGCGAGGGATAGACGTTGACCTGAAACTCAGGTTGTTACACAACATAAACGAAGAACCTCCGATACTTCATCATGATAAACCCGTAGAACCAAATGAAGTCCTCGCCGAGACCAAACCTCAAGAAACAAAAGAACAAACTATTCAGCCATCAACACCATTAATTCCTTTTCCCCACAGGTTAAAAAAGAAAAGGAAGAAGCCAAACAATGAAAGTTCTTAGAAAACCTTAAACAACTTCATATAAACATTTCGTTTACCGAAGCCCTTTCCCAAATGCTAAAGTACACCAAATTTCTGAAAGGACTACTATCAAAGAAAACCAGGTTAGAGGAAGCTTGCACAGTAACAATGAATGAAAGATGCTCAGCAGTATTGCTAAACAAACTCCCATCCAAGAAAAAAACCCTGGAAGTTTTACTATTCCTTGCGATATTGGTCATTTACATATCAATATTGCTTTAGCAGACTTAGGAGCAAGTATAAGCTTAATGCCTTACACGATGTATGAGAAGTTAGGCCTGGGGGAACCCAAACCTACAAGAATGAGCTTAGAACTAGCAGATAGGTCCATTCAATATCCACGAGGAATAGCATAAAACGTACTTATCAAGATTGATAAATTCATCCTCCCTATCGATTTTGTTATCTTAGATATGCAGGAAAAGTCTAAGATTCTGATAATCTTAGGAAGACCATTTCTAGCAACCGCCCGGGCAATGATAGATGTATTTAACAAAAAGATAACACTAAGGGTGGGCAACGAAGAGGTAATTTTTGATGTAGACCAATCAATGAAAAGATCTTCCGCCGAGGACGACGAATGCTATGGAATCGATTTCTTAGATACAACTATACATTTAAAAACCTGTTATTAGAAGATGACCAACTGGACTCGTTTCTGGTCAATAACTTGGAGGAGAGCATTGATCTATCCGATTTAGAAAGTTGTGGTGAGGCTGATGATATTGATGAATCCAGAATATCTAGACGGCGTATCGAAGAAATAAATACGACGTATTTATAAGAAACAAAGAGGACTGATAAAACACAATGCGAGCACCTCTATTCCGCCATTGCCAATGAAATCGACAAAAAAAGACCAGTACTTAAAGACCTTCCCTCTCACTTAGAATGCGCGTACCTGAAAGGAGATGAATCTTGTCTAGTAATTATCTCGTCCAAACTAACAGAAAAAGAAAAAAATTCACTTTTGCAGGTATTAAAAAACAGAAGGGAGCAATAGCTTGGAAGATGTTAGACATAAAGGGAATAAGTCCGTCATTTTGCACACACAAGATCTTAATGGAGGAGATCTTTAAACCTGTCATTCAACCCCAGTGACGTTTAAATCCAAAAGTCCAAGACGTAGTTAAAAACGAAATCGTTAAGTTACTTGATTCAGGATTAATTTACCCGATCTCGGACAGTCCATGGGTGAGCCCTATTCATGTCGTCCCAAAGAAAGGCGGGATGACCATGGTCTTAAATGACAAAATCGATTTAATACCATCTCGTATAGTTACAGGATGGCGCGTGTGCATTGACTATCGTAAACTGAATGATGCAACGCGAAAAGATCACTTCCCTCTCCTTTTTATTGATCAAATGTTAAAACGTTTATTGGGAAATGAGTATTATTGTTTTCTTGATGATTTTTTAGGATTCTTTCAAATTCATATCACACCAGAAGATCAAGAGAAGATAGCTTTTACTTGTCCTTATGGAACTTTTGCCTATAAAAGGATGTCGTTTGGATTATGCAACGCTCCGGCAACCTTTCAAAGATGCATGACGGCAATATACCATGACATGGTAGAAGATTTTATGGAAGTTTTCATGGACGATTTCTCGATATTCGGTAATTGTTTTGACCAATGTATAAATAATTTAGATAAAATGCTCGGTAGATGTGAAGAAACCAACCTTGTGCTAAATAAGGAAAAATACCATTTTATGGTGAAAGAAGGTATTGCTTTAGGACACAAAATATCTAGGAAGGGAATCGAGGTTAATAAAGCTAAAATCGATGTGATTGCCAAACTGCCTTACCCTTCAAATGTAAAAGGTGTTAGAAGTTTTTTGGGGCACGCTGGGTTTTATCGCAGGTTCATAAAAGACTTTTCTATGATTTCTAAACCAATGACCCAGCTTTTAATGAAGAACGCGAAATTTGATTTTTCTAACAATTGTAAGAAAGCATTTAATAAATTAAAAGAAAAATTGACCACCGCGCCTATTATAATATCTCCCGATTGGAATGAACCTTTTGAATTAATATGCGACGCTAGTGATTTTGTATAGGAGCAGTCTTAGGACAAAGAATAGATGGGAAACTCAAACCCATCTATTATGTTAGCAAGACCTTGAACGATGCCCAAACACATTATACCACTACTGAAAAAGAACTTCTTGCCGTTGTTTTCTCTTTTGATAAATTTTGCCCCTATCTTGTTTTATCAAAAACTATAGTCTACACTGATCATTCTGCTTTGAAGTATTTATTCAGTAAACAGGATGTCAAACCAAGGCTTATCAAATGGGTCATACTTCTACAAGGATTCAATATCAAAATACTTGTAGAATATAAATGATGTGTATAAAATACAGGTAAAATCAGATCCGGAGATTGGATAAAATGAAATAAATGTTCAGCCATGTTTATTAGAGAATAAGGTGAAAGATGGGAAAATGTGTGTGCTAGAGAGAAGACACACACACTTACACTTTACAAAAGTGAACTTCACCCCTCCATGGAAGTATGGAGGGGGTATTTATAGTCCCGACATCGACTAGCTAAACTAACCGACACGACTATAAATGATAAATGTAATTATGGATTAGTCAACATATTTTATGGTTAACAATCTTATCCCAATATGTGCACATGCGTAATTACTTACAATGTTCCTAACAAGTACAATAACAACGTAATAAAGTCTTCCAAAGCACTTCCAAAGCTGTAGATGTCTACTGAGTTCTTCTGGTCTTGAACCTTATTCTCCAGCTTGGATCTCCATTATCTTTACTTGTTTTGGAACCATTGTAGTATGCATGAGTTGGATTAACTTCCCCCCAATTCATGTAGCATGTCTTGAAAAGCTTTCTTCATAGACTCCTTTTTGGCAAAGTTTTTGAATCAGCTTCCCCCCAAACCAACATCCCTATCTTAAGCAGATTCTAAAACTTTGATATAGCTTGAACAATCTTCTACTTATCATTGACGTACACAATGGAATTTTGTAGAAGTCAAACCACACTAACTACCACTACTTCTTGTCATTAGGGCTTGGTGAATATTCGTTTGGGGGTGCATGCGAGAAATTAGCAACAGTTCTTCTCACGTTTGCAAAATACTTCACAAACCATACTAAGTGAAGTAGTGTACACTACTTCCCCATGGAAGTTGACATGATAACCAAAGTACACATTTTCCCCCATGATGGTTTCAAACTCTCAGAAGCATCATTGTCGTGTACGCCCATATACTTGAGAAGTTCTTATCATAGGCACAAATCTGTAAATCCAAATGAAACATTACCCTCTTAACTTCAGAAACCGTAGTAGGAGATGAAGCAAGAATCAAGAAAACTTGGTATAATTAAGGACTTGTATATGAATGTCGTTGAAGAACTTTGAGAATTTTGCTTAGACTATGAAGTACCATTGTCTTGGAATAGCACAATAATATCCTATGAGAATTGCTGATTACATCTCAACCTTTAAACTCTCTGGCTAACTTACCAACCTCGTATTTTGTCGGCTATTGTTGTGATCACTTGGTTAAGTAGACCCGATATACCAAACTTGAAAATGAAGTATAATCCTCCAAATTTGTTACTTAAGCTTGCACTGTTGTTAAATAAAGAACAGTGCAAGATTAAATCTATAAGTACTCTATACCCGCCATCAAAAGTATAAGAAGTACAACACCTCTTGAAATTAACCAAATCGACATCTGCGTGTGACACTGAGCACTACAATGTAACTCCTTTAAGTGATAGTTATCCAGGTCTTCAACCAACTACCCCGACTGTTGGAAACTAGATAATTCAAGTCTCAATCATAAGTTGTATACGTTCAAGCAAGTCATCAATCGATAAATTGGGTTTGAAGAAAAGAGGTAGAAAATAGAAGGAATTCTCGATGATGTAATAAGTAGATGCCTTCGTGAAACTCACTTCAATGTCAAATAAGGGATACCAAATCAACTTCGTGATCACTTTTTATTATAATCCGAATCTTTAGCCGTTTGTCATTTATTGAATCTTTTCAGGATCTTTTTAGCGTTATGTATCGTGTTTGTTGTTTAAATGTCGTTAAACTAGAACAAATGTTATTTTTTGAATATCGTCAATGAAAAAAAATATTGTCTAGTTAAACTTGTTGTGATAGCGTTGTTGTACCCGACTTAATCCAAAAAAATTACTATCTTAAAACTAATAAATTTTGGATTAAAAATCAATTCAGCCCAATCATCAATAAGCCTTGGTCCAGCCCAACACCATTTAAAATTCGGCCCTCATTATTCTTTTTGTAATAACCGGCCAGCCAACACCCTTCCAGCCCATATCTAATACACAAGTCTTGGCCCAATTCAATAAACTTAGAACCCGGTCCAAATATGTAGTAGGGATATAAAACATAACAAATCCCTAATTTTACTCATTCATATCATAACCCTAATCACTGATATAATTTCCTCCGCCTCTCTCACATGCGTCTCTCACAAACAATACGCATCCACCAAACTAAAATCATCAATCTCATCTTATCATCTTAAATCTGCATCACGAATAGATCTTTATATCTTGACCACAAATCTTGCTATTAATCGATTAACAGAAATCTCAAACCCAAGCTAAGATCTTTATGCTATTTAAATTTAACACAGCCCACAATAGAAGAACAAGTGTTTCGGCTTCAAGATCAGTTTAATGGTCTCGGGTAGGTCAATTTCTCGTTTGAGTATGTGAATCGAAATGAAGAAATGATTATAACATACTTGTTCATAATCTTTTCTTTATATTTGAAAACTAAAGAGATGGTTTGTATCTCTTCAGATCTATGATGATATTTAACTTCGTATTCTTAATCTTTAAGGTTTTGAATTAATTATAAAACACGAAAGGTAAATCTGAGATCATTGTCATTTAATTTTCGAGTCATTGATGTTGTGGATGAAGATGGATTTATGGAGTAGTGGGATTATATGTGACGAAGAGTAGGTCGGTATAGTCTTGTGGATTTTGTTGGCTGGGATTGTTGTTGTTGTATGATGTTCATATGTCAATTGTTGTTATTGTTTATGATCGTGGTTATGGTTTAAGTAACGAGTCTGTTCTTTCTATCTTTATCATTTCTGTCCTTTTTTGTTTTGCATCTGGTTTGACTTTTCATGGTCAGCTTTTGTCTCGATAATAGCAAACCTCTACCATAAAAAAATGGCGAGCGTTTCTTTTCATAAAAACCATGAAAAGTAGTCTTCTTGAACCTGTATGCCAAACCGCCACTACCAAACTGCCTTGGCCAAACCGCCATGGTGGTGGTTTATCAAACCGCCATGAACTGTCACTTTTGTACTTTTCCTTAAAAAATGGATCTGGTTTTTTCTTGTTCAAACCGCTACCATGAACAAAAAAATATGCAAACCCAGTTTGTCTTCTATTATAGTGTCTTTTAAGCACAAAGGAAAAAAAATAAGTAACCAGTTAAATTGACAGAAATATAAGCAACAATAGTAAAACTATTTTCGTGGTAGATTCTTAGAAGAAGAAGAACACATAAACCACGAACCTGATTCTTCGATCAAATACGAGGAGTTTGAATTACGCGAGTTTATATACTTAAATGTATAAAAAATACTTTTATAAAACTATTTTTATAAATTTTACTGTTCATGTCAGACATGAACATTTTGAAAACACCATTAATATGATAGAACTTTTAATAACATAGACGTGCTCGAAAGAATCGCTAAAAACGGAGCTATAACGAATAAAATACAACATTTACGGGTTTTACGATAACTAAATCTAGAAAAATAATTTTATAAACTGTTATGAACATTAAAAGTACTGTTCACCAGTAGGTCAAAAATATGAAAATGTAATATTTTGATAACTCGTCTTAATACCGAATGGCGTGGACATAAGGAAACGTAATAAAGGGTTAAAACGAAGAAATCATGTCGTTTTTGCTATTAAGATTTTACTAAACGGTTTAAACTTTTTTTAAAATACGATTTCACAAACACGATTAGATGGTGATGTAGCTATATAGAATTGTATATGGTAGTAGTTATTCAAAGTGCATAGCACTTATACAACCGATATTGGATTAGGTTGCATTCCGTCATTTCCGTGACGCATTTTATGTTGTATTTGGATTATCATTAACTCAAGATGAGTTCATAGCCCCTCGTTTTATATTTTAATGATTTACAAGTTTTTGGGTGAGAAACATAGCATGTTTTACAAATGGACGCAAATGGACATTTTACATTACGATTACGTGTTTGCCTAAGTAGCGATAACCCTGTCTGAGCCCATTATCATGAACTGTCATGTTAAAAAACAGAAACAAACCTGTAAAAACAGCCTGGTAAACCAGAACAACAAACAAGATGATACAAATGCTCCTGGGGACTGGTACCACTTGTAGAATATAAATGACGTGTATAAAATACAAGTAAAAATAGATTCGGAGGTTGGATAAAATGAAATAAATGTTCAGCCATGTTTATTAGAGAATAAGGTGAAAGATGGGAAGATGTGTGTGCTAGAGAGAAAACACACACACTTACACTTTACAAAAGTGAACTTCACCCGTCCATGGAAGTATGGAGGGGGTATTTATAGTCCCGACATCGACTAGTTATACTAACCCGACATGAATATAAATGATAAATGTGATTCCGAATTAGTCAACATATTTTAGGGCTAACATAAATAAAAGATAAAAAAGGAGCGGAAAACTTGGCTGTTGATCACCTGTCGAGACTCGAGAATCTAAATATGGGAGAATTATCCGAAGATGAAATCACTGATAAATTTCCCGATGAGCATTTAATGATATTAAAGGAAAAGCTTAATGACGAAGAGCCATGGTATGTAGATTATATAAACTGCATTGTCGGAAAAGTTATACCTACAAAATGGACACTGGAAAGGAGAAACGGTTCTTCTCTCAAGTAAGGAACTATTTTTGGGATGAACCATTCGCATTTAGATTGTGTCCAGACAATGTAATAAGAAGATGCGTGGCTGGAAACAAAATCCTTGAAATCTTTTGGCACACTGCCATTCCGGTCCTATTGGGGGACATCATAGTGCCTTAATTACAGGAAGAAAAGTTTACGAGGTAGGATTCTATTGGCCCAGTATCTTTAAAGATGCTAAAGATTATGTAATGAAGTGTGATGCATGTCAAAAATCAGGAAACATATCTCACGAAACGAGATGCCTCAAAATAATATTCAGGTATGTGAAGTATTTTACGTTTGGGGACTAGATTTTATGGGACCCTTTCTTGACTCTAGGGGTAACAAATACATTTTAGTAGCGGTGGATTACGTGTCTAAATGGGTTAAAGCTCAAGCACTCCCCACAAATGATGCTCGTGTAGTGGTTAAATTTCTAAAAGGGCTGTTTGCCAGATTTGGAGTTCCTAAAGCCTTAATCAGTGATAGGGGAACACATTTTTGTAACTCTTAGCTGGAAAAGCATTGTTAAATTATGAGGTAACTCATAAAATATCAACAGCATATCACCCTTAGACCAATGGATAAAACGAAGTCACCAATAGAGCTATTAAGCATATCTTAGAAAGGTCGGCCGGATATAACCCAAAGGATTGGTCTAAAAAGCTCAATGATGCATTGCGGGCATTTAGAACAGCTTATAAAACTCCAAAGGGATGCACACCCTTTAGAATGGTTTATGGTAAAGCTTGTCATCTTCCGGTAGAGATTGAACATAAAGCATATTGGGCATTAAAACAGTGTAATATGGATCTTACGTCTGCTGCAAAAAATTGTTTCATGGAATTGAACAAGTTAATTAAATTGCGAGATAGAGCATACAAAAATACTCGAATCTACAAGGAAAGAACCAAGAGATGGCATGACTCTAGACTCTGCGGAGAGAAAAACTTTATAAATGGAGACAAGGTCTTGTTATTCAACTCTCGCTTGAAGTTACATCCAGAGAAACTCAAATCAAAATGGTCCGGACCTTTTTTTGTAAGGACCATGTACCCATATAGAGCCGTAGAAATCACCGATAAAAATGGTTTGAGCTTTAAGGTCAACGGCCAAAGGTTAAAAAAATACTACGATAGAAGTTTCAATACGGAGGATAACGAGATCATTGAGCTCGATGAATAAAGAGCGGGATGGAAAAAGTCTAACTTAACGACTAGCTGAAACAAAAGTGCTTCCCGGGGGACAACCCAGTCATTTTTAAATTATTTGTTGCATTTTTAATTGTTTGCACGAGTCTGTCTTCACAGACACTCCATACAGCGTATCAAACCCCTTTAGATACGGCGTATGGATGTGTCTGGACGTTATCAGTCTGTAATTTAATTTCCAGTACTTTGAAATTTTTAATTGTTTTTACAAGAACCATACGGCGTATCCTTGTGTTTAGGATACGACGTATTGATCCCTGTACAACAAGTGTGTTTAATTGTTTTCCTGCATTGTAACCATTGTATAACCAAGATAGGAATTGCACTTTTATCTCCTAAACTTTTATGCAAGACCATGCTATAAGGAAATCAACGATATGGTATACTCTGAAAAAGACATGTGTTGAACTCATACGAGCATTCTGATGCCTCGTCAACACACTTTTGCTTAAGAACTCAAAATTGGAGAATAATCCCGAGCAACATATCAGGGGAGTTCCTCGTTCTAATTCTATTTCCCATTTTATTTAATTTGTTTTATCTATACAACAAGGACGTTGTATAATCCAAGTGGGGGGATGGAGAATTAGAACGCCTACTTGTCCTTTCTTTTACAAATAATACGCTATATGCTTAAATTATGCCAAATTTTAAAAAAAATTCTAGCATGACTTTTGTAAAAATTACTAGTTACATGACCTCGTGCACTATAACCCTTAATACCAAATTGTAAGAATTAAGCCTATTCCGTTTCCAAACGTTTACTAAAAATTCCACAAAAATTATAAGTGTGCCGGTGATGTAGTGAACTTTAGAACTTGGCTTGGTATATCACCTGAGACAACAACGATGAGTACTATGGACTTAGATGGAGAAACATTTTTAATTGGTAAATTTATAGGAATACACTAAAAAGCCTAAATGTTGTAAAATTAACTAACTACACTAGTTAGTTAAACCTATTGAGCCATTCCTGTCTTTTTCATACCATATGTCTATTTCATTACACCTTTACACCTTAGCTTACCCTGTAGATTAAGCCTACTTAATCAAAGTTGCTAGTTGCTTTTGTGTAAAGTTTTGTATTTCCTGTGTCAAAGTGAAATTTTCTATCTCCGGTTAGGTCGGGAAATTGCATAATGCAATACAAAAATATATAGCTCGTGTATTTTGCTACTTTCGCAATTATATATTATGTCCAAAGATGAAGTGGTAAAGGAAAAATTATCCGGATGAATTATGATTGTGAAGACGGTGAAATTGCATCGAGGTTTTTGTTTTGAAAAAAAATGGGAAAAAATGCATCAAAAAAAAGAAAAATAAAAGAGAAGGATGATTGATGGTCGGTTCGCTAAACTTAAACCGATGAAATACTTAGAAGGATCGATTATTCGTTGATATGTGGATAAAAATCAACGATGTATAGTTTTGTATAAAGTGGCCGATATCACCACTTTTGTAAAAGTATGTAACTTTGGGATGTTCGGGAAGTTGACCGTTATAGGAACGCCAACTTGGGTTGTCTTTGTCATCTCTATGATCGAGGCGTTTGTATATATTTTGAGTCTTTATCATGGAACGGTCGGGAAAAGTTACTAGTAACTACCTTATTTGTTCAAGCTTAATCTATTTTTTTCGTGAATTTTATTTAACAACAATTTGCTTCCCATTCCTAGCAATTAACCTTAGGTTTTACTCGAACGAGGTTGAGATCGAGTCATGCATGTCTATTCCGTCGTCACGGCCATGTATGCGTGATTCAGCCACCTTGTTGGTTTATTACTTTTGGTGAAAGTTAGAAGATCCCTACCTTATATAGTTCTTCATCCTAACCCTTGGTTAAACTCGAATGAGGATGTGATCGAATTGTACATGTCTATTCCGTCGTTACAGCCGTGTATGTATGATTCAGCTGCCTTGTTGGTGTGGTATTATCGGTGAAAGATTATTAGAATGATCAACCCTTAGCCTTATATAAAAACCCAATTTACCTTTTGACTTATTTTTCCTTAGCTCTAGTGGTGGAGATGTGTATCCTTGCCAAGTATATGATGTGAAACTAATCATGACAAAGCAAATGAGCGTACCAATTAAATGTTACACCCTAGATTAGTTGAGTGATTAGAGTGTTTTCATTTCCATTATTTCATGAGGTGCTTGGTCTTGTACAAGTGATTAAAACGAAATAAGTGCTTAAAAGGAAAAATCCTTGACTTCGGTTGGGATACATTTTTAATATAATCTAGAGTCTACTTGAGGACATAGGATTCAAGTGGGGGGATATTTATGAATCAAATAACGATACATATAAAATACCTCATCATTTATCCTAAATAAGTTACCCACTTTTATATAATTATTGCAAAAATTTGTACTTAAATGCTTAAAAGTGTTATTTATAGTAATTACAGAGTGATTTGTGAAGACAAGCTAAAAGGCGCATATTTTGGAGCTAAAATGATGATATTTGAAGATTGCTTATTTCTGACCAATACGCCATATCCACAAAAAGAGATACGGCGTATCAGCGCCAACTCTTCACAAGAAAATGCGCAAGACCAAATCCTAATATGGCGTATCCAACTTCTACCATATGCCGTATCCAGCTGGATAGACATTCAAAGATAAAGAGATAATTATATTTTAGGAATGAATATTTGATTGATTATAAACTTAGCGCGCACTCCAAGGAAAATACCCCAATACGTCATATTGGCCTAGCTCAATACGGCGTATCCAGCCTTTTTCAGACATTATAAATAGAAGAGCAAAATCATATTCTCTATAACATACACATAAAAGACGGTTTTCTAAAGAAAAGAAGAGCAACTAAAGGTCAAGCATCGATAACGATTCCATAGAAGACACCGTGTAATTCCTATACTCTTGTAATCATTTAATTTTTGGTATCGTTTGGTAAAACGTTTAGTTTACCTTGTTTATTTGACCACGCTTGTATAATTACAATGGTTATGCGCTAATACCCTAGGGTATTAGCCATCTTAATGAAGATTTAATGTTTGGTTTGTTTTAAAATCATTTTCTTAATTTATCGTTGAAAGTTTAATTATGTTTATCACATGATACTTGTCTACGTGTTTGAATATGCGACCTATCATTCAACTGGGTCTAGTTACGCCTAACAAGTGAGCTAGATGCTGGGATAGCTCTTTATATCGTGTTTTATATTACTGGACCAATAGGATCACGAATATTGGTTCTGCTAGTCTCTAATTATGAACTTAGTTTTGGACCACAGTGACTCCGAAATGTTTAAACAAGTATGTTCTTAATTAATTGATAAAGATTTGAATGGTGAACTACCAATATATAAAATACCGTCAAATAGTAAGTGGGTAAAGTACCGATGGACTAGGGTTTGACAAGATCACCATTGCTTTAATAAAAGGATGCTTTATACAAATACGTTAATTGTAACAGGATTCAACGTGTCTAGGTCTTAGGATGATGTCTCGCCTAAGTCTTAAGAATGATATGCCACTTCAAGATAAGAAATCATTGCACTAAATAAACAAACCAGCGTTTAATCAAATTTAATATGGGTAATACGGTTTTCTATCATTTGGCTTGTACCGCTCTTTATAACTTTCTGATTATTTTCTTGCATGTTTAATTGTGTTTAGAATGAATATTGTCACCAGAAAACCTTTTCAGTCCCTCAAGCTGAAAACCCTCCATTGCATTAGAAACTTATATAGCATAGGTTTAAACAATTAATTCGAGTGTGATTACAAAATACGATAGAATATAAGGTATATACAACCTCACGTCTTAGTGTATCGACACCGCTACTTACGCAACTAAATCACCACCGCGATTGTGGTAGCACTGCCCGTTCTAATGTGTGTTTTAGGATTAAGTCGACTAAATATATAAATTAAAAACTTGGTAATCAATAAATTGACCCTACACAACATTCAACACACCTCACCGTATCATCGTTACTACCGTCCCGTGAAAGTTCTCTAAAAGGTTGATGGATGATCCACAATTATTCATCTTGAAAAGAAGCAGAAGACCCATTATTAAATTAGGTGACCAAGGTCATATAGTAGGATATGATATTTATCTTTCTACTGATCCTACACTTGTTAATATTTCTCTGAAATAATTTATTCAAAATATTAAGATGTCAAGATGGGAAAAATATCACTTTCTTAGACTTCAAATTTCTCAAAGTCCCAGAGGGATCTTTCTTAACCAATCCAAATATTCTCTTAAAATAATTAAAAAGTACAAAATAGAATCTAGTGACCCAGTTGATACTCCCATGGTGGAGAAAACCAAACTGGATAAAGATCCACAAGGAAAAGTAGTTGATCCTACACGTTATCATGGAAAGATTGGCTCCCTTGAGTTATAATCTGGCAATCCATATACCAGACCTTTGTATTTGCAGAGAGTGCATGTGTGTACGTCTTGGGGTAAAATCCAGGGCAAAGCCTACCGAAAAGCACTTACATGCAGTTAAACGAATCTTTTGATACCTATGAGGAACCATTAATATAGGTCTGTGGTATTTGAAGGATTCCTGTATTGCACTCATAGCTTATGCCGATGGAGAAACATTGTGACGTTTTCCAAGACAGCCAAAATAGAGTACATTCTGGAAAATTAACAGCTCTCTGAGGTGACAATAAGTCATTTGTCCCAACTAATAAAAAAATAGCACACCATCTCCAAGTACAAAAGTATGAATAACATAGCCTTATCCGATTTAATTTCCTCAATTCTTATGTATAGTTGATCACAACTGACAGACTATGGCCTTGGCTTCAATAAAATTCCTCTGTACTGCGATAACAAAAGTGCTATTACCTTATGCTGTAACAATGTCCAAAATTCAAGATCTAAGCATATCGACGTGAGATATCATTTCATAAAAGAGCAAGTGGAAAATGGTGTGGTAAGAGCTCCTACTAAATCATGATAGAATACCATTTGGTAAGTATCTTTACCAAAGCATTGGGATGAGAAAGACTTGAATTTCTTATCAATAAGCTTGGAATGAAAAGTATGTCTCCTGAAACTCTAAAAAGACTGGCTGAAGAAGCAGAAGAGTAATAGTGGAATCTCTTCTTGTATCCTATGTAAATATATAATAAAAACTCAATGATTTTTCATTTTTATAAAATTTTACAAAAAGAAAATACAAAGATATAAAATTAGAAAATTCCAGAAATATGTTTTTCATGACATGTCTTCTGGAATCGATAATATTTACGCTTAGAAATGGTCATATTAATAATCAGCATAGAAGCGGTAAATCAAAGTTCGATGAGTAAAAAGAATGTATTCAATATCAAGTCCAAAGGCTTGCATGTTATTTTCAGAGACTGCAACACGGTCTTCATTTTAAAGGCAAGTATATCAACAAAAAGATAACTTACCTCTCAACGAGAAATTCAATTTTCTTGGGCATGAAAGCTACGTTATGATCATTTAAACCCGGCTTTGTGTATACATTGCTAAATAACCTAGTCCCAATTCAATCAAATAATATAATGTGGTCAGTGCATTTATTTTTAAAAAATAAGAGAAATCTTGTTTTTTTATTTTAATTGGTGTTGTAATTCAAAACAAATATCTCATCTCAGTTTCTTATTAGAAAAAGATTTTTAAAGAAATTTATCTATCCTCAATACATGTCTTCAACTCTTAAATAGAAAACGAGATTAATATTTGAGGGGTGACGAAATATGACTAATAAATTCATTTCAGAAAATAAAACTTTTAAATGTCATCGACATGAAATAAATATAAAGAGGTATTGAAACTAGATACCTATCATCATTTAAGGGGATGTTAAAGTAATTTTAACTCAAATGTGCTTTAGTTGTTATCTGTTACAACCTTTAGGGTGTAAAACATAAAATGTAAGATTTAGATCTCAAGTTAGCAACAATAAGGACATAACTTGTCATTTCTCTAAGTTACAAACACCTTAAATATAATTTAAAAGGGAATTGAAAGACACTTAAAACCACAGGGACTGATTTAGCCATTGGTATATAAAATCCTAAAGCTGTTAAAACACACGAAATGTGTAATACACTTCCTCTTAATATAAAACATAAAAACACATTTTTCCTCTCTACACATTTCGCACAATTCAAACTCGAAATCAAAAGTTGTTTATTCAGCATGAAGGTACATTCTAATACATTTCTAATCTCTTAGACAATACTCGTTCAAAAGAAATAAGTCTATTTTACTGATTAGTATTTGAAAATCCTTAAACTCAAAATTAGGGTTCATAATCTAAAAGTTGTTATTTAATCTAATTAAGTTTGGGGGTTTTGTTCATCCTAGTGTTAGAAAATACTCGCCTAAAATAGTTCTTGACTATCTTATACGAATATTAGTGAGATTATAGTGATTCATTGTGGTGGATGACTTGTGGTGAATATGCATGGTTGTTCGATGTTTATGTGAGGTTTAGAGATCATAATGCATCATAAACATCCTATACCTTTGTGAACAATTTTTAGTCGTCTACAATAACAAGGTTACCGATAGAAAGTGTCTCTACGTGGGTGCGAAATATGCAAACATATAAAAGAATGCGTGTTTTTAGTGTTAAACATATGGTTACTGATTATTGTTCCCCTAGGGAGTTTTATAACATGTCTCCTCGTTGCTCTCTATTCCCTAATGATTGTGTGTGTCCGTGATGTATTAGTATCGAAATCATGATAAGGGCTTAAATGTTTGGTAATCTTGATGCAAGTTAGTTCTATATGATTGTGAAGGATGCTTGATTGATTGAGAATGTGATTTAAACATTAAAACTGAATAAATTATTTTGTTAACTTGATATGAACATGCGAAACATGACTGGTTATAAGTGTGCGAAACATGTTCAATGACATAATGGTGTGAATACATATGTCCAAGGCTTAAAGCTTATTGGCGAAATATTGTCAATGCTTAATATGTCGAAAATATGACATTTCATAGTTCTGCAAAATATGTTTGCCTTACGGTGCGAAATATGACAGGTGTAATAAACGTGCGAAATATGTCATTTTTATGAAAAGAAACCCTGTCCAAAATTTTCTAAAATCCTGAGAAACATGACTATATTTCTAGATTGATTAGAATTGACTGTGTTTGATATTTATACATCTAATTGGTTGTTTGACTTAGGTTAATTGACAATTGACTTTTACCATTGACCAGGGTTGACTTTCTTCAATTAGTGTATTAAAATAGACTTAATTGCATGAAACCTAATCAGAAACTTCATCTAAAACAATCAAAACATTAAGGATAATCAATCTAATCAGTTATATATATATATATATATATATATATATATATATATATATATATATATATATATATTATATGTGTGTTATTTTGTAGTTGTTTGTGTGTGTGTGTGTGTGAGTTTGTGGTGTGTTTGTGTAGTGTGTGTGTTGTATATAAACTGTAATGGTTAATTCTAAGCTAGAATCATGAGTTTCAAGAACAAATCTAAAACATGCTTCCCGTGATGAAAATTGGTTCCCTTGTTGACATGAGCCCAAGATCATTAACACCAACATGAGGATTGAATCCTACTATGACCTAGAAGGAAGAAACTTACTAAGTCATCCTTGACATCATCAAGAACTCAGCTTGCTACAATGCTGATGACATCAAATAACGTCATTTTTAATTTAAGTGCATCATTTATCCTATAGTAAAATAAACCCATTTTTGTATGATTATATGACAAATATTGTTACTTAATTGTTTATATTTGAGATTCAGTAAATTAAGAAGTACCTTGTCAGATTAACTCATCACGAACAGGCACACATCTGGAAGCTTAAACGAAGAAATATAAAGAAACTGACTCTAACATCCTATACGCCGTATCCATCAAGGAAGATACATCATATTTGTGCATGCACTTCATAAGAAACCACAAAGATAGAAAGTCCAATACGCCGTATCCAGGAGACTTCCATACGCCGTATTCAAGATAAAGAAATAAAATATTCTGGAAGATATCGAACATGGTCCCTACTCCAAGAAAACCCCTGATTCTCCGTATCCAACCTCGCGAATTACATTCGTTAACGACCAATTCCAGACTGTATAAATAGAAAACCTAATAACGGGTTTTCAGTGTGCTTGATCATATATTTGATACCTTAACCACAAAATTTGATTTTCAGAAGACAAGAAGAGCAGTCAATTTTTGTTCGATTTTTGGTATCATTTGTTTAACTCAGTTAGTTTACCTTGGTTGAATTATTACTCTTGTATTGATTATGATGATTAAGGGCTAATAACCTTGGGTATTAGCCATGGTTATTGATAACGCTCCAAATATACATAAAATATCCCTCGAAAATATGTGAAATATATATGTTAATGCATGAAATATTGCAAAGTTTGGTTGTTTGTTATGTAATAATTGTTTCAGGACCAATAATTAAGAAAAGGACTAAATGTGCAAAGAAATTCTGTTAAAACGGTCGTTAAAGGAAGAATCTAGAAGGGAAATAAATGAAGAGTTAATGAAAAGAGCCAAAGTGCGGCGCACTTGTCCTATGTGCGGCGTACTTCATGGCGGGATAAATGCTATTTATTGAAGAAGGAAAGTGCGACGCACTTAGCCTAAGTGCGGCGCACATTCTCCTGCAGTTACAAGGAAATGATTATGATTGATATTAATGGGAGACCTTCCAAATAACCTCATTACCAACTAAAACCCTAATCTTGTGCTATAAATAGAGCACGAATTTCAGTGTTTTTATCATCCTAATTCTTACAATCATCTCTCAATAATCATTAGAAGTTTTAGGGAAGTTTTCTAGTAAAGTTAGAAGTTGTTCTTGGGAAACTTGAAGTATTCTCTGAATCTTCATAGTTTCCAGGTTGTAATCATGCCGGAGGTCCGGAATTCAGGCCAAAGGTTGTGGAGGAGTAGTGTTGCTAGTAGAAATTCTGGGTAACTAGTGTTTGGATCAAAGAAAGTTCTTGTAATAAACCATACCATTTACTTGTGGAATTGGTATAAACACGTTATTCCTTTTAATTATCATGTTTTCTGAATCTATGATGATTGTTATGTGTTTTGTTGCTATGAATATGGAGTAGTGATTTATATTTATTTGGGCTATCATGATCAATGTTATGAACAAGTTGTGATATTTGGCTTATGAATGTGATAATAATGAGTTCAATGTTTAAATATCTAGTAACTTGTTGATGTTTGATTATTCATACTTGTTGGAGAGAGGTCGAAAGATTCCATCAATATGTCTATATTTCGCATTGTTTGTCTATGGCAATTCGATACTAGTTTTGTGAGAATTAACTAGTGAAATATTTATCAACCCGGAAATAAAGATGTTTAACACTTAATCATATGTCTAACGAACTTGATTAAGGGAAATTATCATTATCATATTCATACTTGAATCAATCTTAATGCGTTTTGTATAATAAAGATTAAAGGCCGAAAGGATTCTCTAATATATGAAATATTTAATTGTATGAATGATTACCCATCTTTTCATGCTTTTATGCTTAAATTCATGTTTGCTTGATTGTTTGCTTGTTCATGATCATTGCTCTAAGTCTAAATAAATATTACTTTTAATCTTGAAATACTTTGAAATCTTTAGATCATTATAGTCTATAAGATAAACATTTTCGTAATACAATCGACCCTTTTAAGAATTACTAATCCTGTGGAACGACCTGGTCTTACCCTTAACCTATACTATAAACGGGGGTTTATACTTTACCCGTGTGTTAGTTGGAAATTAGATAAAACTAGAACTATAAATTTAAAGCTTTTATAACATATCAAACCGCTATGAATATTTTATTGTTATTTAATCAAACCGCTTTGGATTAGAAAAAAATTAAAAATAAAGGTTTAAATATTTTAATATGAAAGATATAATTTGACCAAACCACGGTGATGCTTGATAGCAAACCGCGATCAACCTGTTTGATTAAAATATTATTAAATCTTAGCAAACCGCTACCTAGAGAGTTGAACAAATTGCTGCGAAGAACAGTAGTTTCTTAGCAAACCGCTGTGATGAACACATAACTCAACCAACATTTTTCTAACAATTTGGCAAAATAAAACACAATCCAAGGCATCTAATTACTCCTAAAACCTCTAGCAATCCTTCAGAACAACCTAAGTCTTCACATTTCATTAAATTCGAGCATTACGCTACCTTATAAGCCACGAAATCATTGAAAACTCTAAGGGGAGCATGCATACTTGTTTTAGTTACACACACGTGACTTCTAAACTTCAACTAAGCACACTTAACCCGTGTTCAACAACAACAAATCGCTTTTGACTTTCAAAAGTCAAACTACATGCGAAAATTATTAAGTCATGCATACAAGAGATTAGGGAATGAAATCAAACATCAAAACATCATCATATCAACCCTATGAACTAATCCCAGCACTTAAAACACAAAACCAAACATCTTATTACAATTTAGATCAAAAACACATGTAAAGTCAAACTTAACACAAAAATGTGTTTGATATGCACTTAAGCAGCAATGATCTAGTATTTATTAACCCTAAACGCATCTATCCCAACTACCATTTATCATTTCCAAACAACATTTAATCTTTGAGAAACCCTAAGTAGTTTTCTAGTGATTCTTATCATTTTAAAGTGTTTTGTTTCAATTCCGTTAAGCCAAAGTAAGATCTAATGATGTAGAACAAGATTTGAGAGTTACCTTAGCAAGAAACAAACAAGAAATCAAGGTTTGGAATTTCAACAATGGCGGCAGTGGTTTGCGTTTAGTGTGTGTGTGTTTTAATAAGTTTGACCGAATAAAGTAAGGTTTGACCAGTTCAGGCAAACCGCTGCCTTTTATAACCTTAGTTTTAGATTTGGCAGTTTTAGTCCTTAGGGTTTCTAACCTATTTTATTTTTGGTTTAATGTATTTTAAGGTTAAAACTAGTTAAGGATTTGGCAGAATTAGTCCTTGTAGTTTGTAAGATCTAGGAAACAAGTAGCAAATAGCATTAAAGTCCCTATACTTTCTAACTGACAATATTGGTCCGTTGAGTTAAAATTAATTAACTCCCTTTCAAATTATAACCCCTTTCAATTACGAAAACCTTTTCCGTTAATTGTGTGATGTTTTAGAAACCCGTTTGATGAAATAAATTTGAAATCACTCTCCCCCTCAAACAATGACTCGTTTTCTATTTAAAGACTGTAAATTCATTTATTGATGGTCAAATCTGTTTTGGAAAAGCAAACTATTAAATTTTCCGTACAACACTTTTTCCACCATGGTTAACACAAATAATTTTGAAGAATCAATTAAGAAAAATTATTTGGTTAAAAAAGAAGACTTCTCTTCTATAAGAAGAAATAACGCACTGAAACGTACATTTACCCCATGATTGCATGATATGATAGGTAATCAAGCTCGGGAAAAATTATTACCCGATATTAGGAACAATTAGTCTTTTTTGACGACATGCTTTCCACATCTGAAAAACGGTTGTAGCTTGAAATAACTTCAAGCCTTTAAGACATGTTTTAAAAGTTGGAACTTCTGCTTGAACTTTATTTAAAGACCCGTGTCATTATTGAATGACATTTCTAGGTCCGTAAATATTATTGATTTTCAGAAGACATGTCTTGAAAAATATTTTTGGTATTTTCTATTTTCTGATTTTTATGGTTTTTGTAGGTTTTATATTTTTGTATTTTATTTTTGATTTTAACATATGTACATAAGATACATAAAGACTATCCTTTACTCATCCTTTTCTTCTTGAAGACGTTTGAGAGTATCCGAAGACATGCTCTTCATTCCAAGCCGCGGGAGTAGAAATTCAAACCGCTCTCTTGGTAATGCTTTTGTGAATATGTCCGCAAGTTGATAATCCGTCGTCACGAAGTAAAGTTCAACCACCCTATTCTCTACTTTATCTCTTATGAAATGGTGACGTATGTCGATGTGCTTTGACTGAGAGTGCTAGACATTGTTGCAGCAGAGAGCTATAGCACTTCTGTTATCACAATACAGAGGTATATTATTGAATGCAAAGCCGTAGTCTGTTAGCTATGATCTCATTTAGAGGATTTAAGAACAACATCCAGACATGGCAATGTATTCAGCCTTTGTGGTTGAGATAGCAGTGCTTTTCTGCTTCTTTGATGACCAGCTCACTAATTTGTCTCCAAGAAACTAAGCACTTCCCGACGTACTTCTCCGTGTATCTTGACAACCTGCATGGTCAGCATCTGCATAGGCCGTTAGTGCCATAGCGGTGTCTTTTGGATACCAAAGACCCCAGTTAATGGTTCCTTTGAGGTACTGAAAGACCCGCTTAATTGCTTTAAGGCGCTTTTTGGTAGGTGAAGCCTGATACCTAGCACACATGCACAAAGCAAATACAAGGTCTGGTCTGCTAGCAGTGAGGTACATTAGTAAGCCGACCATACTACGAAATCGAGTCTAGTCAACTGGAATCCCTAAGGGGTCTACATCCAGCTTTGATCGATCCACCATTGGTGTATCTACAGGGTCACAAGAATCCATTCCATATTTCTTTAAAATTTCGAGAGCATATTTTGATTGATTAATAAAGATGCTTCCAGGACTTTGAGAAACTTGTAATCCTAAGAAAAAAGACATTTGTCCCATCATTAACATCTAAAATTTTGAACTCGTCTCTTTTGAAAATAAGTCACAAGCTGATGAGGTGTCATTTTATACACTTTTTCAGGGTTATTTAACCCCCTAAATCATGCATTTATGCCTAAAATAGGTACTTAATCGTTCCTTTGCAGGTATTTAGCATTTGGAAGGCATTTGGAGGAAATACACGTGACTTGGGCTCATTTGGAGAAGAAACAGACAAGACTACAGACCTACACCAACATTTCTTAAGATTATGTTCTCAGAGGCTGGAGACAGCGTCACAAGATGCACGTGATGCCATCACAATTCATCCCATGACGGTGTCACAAGAAAGCATGACGGCGTCAGCTCGCATGACCCAGCCCAAGATCTAGAATATTCTACTTTACGATGGCGTCACGATAAAACACGATGCCGTCGTAGCGATTTTTCTATATATACAAACCCGAAATTAGGGTTTATGTATGTAACTTTATATAACTTTAGGAAGATGAACCCTAGCTCTTGTAGCATCTTCATAGGTCATTTTTAGGATTAAGAATCTCAACACTAGACTTTTTTATTTCGTCTGACTCCGTTGAAGGAGTAGTGTTGATTTGCTCATCCACCATTAAAAGAGAATCCTTAATGGGCACATCGGCAATGGTTTCGGAATTTGAATTCTTTTCATTTTTAAGCTCATTTTGAAAATCTTCAATTACACCATTAGAAAGATCGTTAGACTCTCTTGGGATTGAGAAGGAATCTCGAACACTAGATTCGAATGAATCTTTTGATGTGTCAAAATGCACTTCTCCCATTTTTAAAGAGTTAACGGTTTCTAAAATCGGGACATCGGGTGTAATCGGAATTGGTTGAAAAACATTCATTCTTAAAACAAAAGATTCACTTAAAGATTTGTCAATTATTTTCTCGGGTAAACCAGTTTCTTTTGAAATCCTCATCTCATTAATGAATGATATCTCCCCATTATATCCATTGAACCATCCGATAGAAAATATCTAGGGGTCTCTTTCCCTAAGGGAATGTCGTAGTGAATAGGAGTATCAATTTCTTAATTTGCCATGTCCCCCCAAATTCTCCAATGGAAATGTTTTATCATAAATGGAAGTAGGACTAAAAAAACCTTTCACCCAATTCATCAAAACGTTTTTTGAAAAGTTCTCATCGTATACTCATCAGGAATAAACTCTAGAAGGATTATCGTCATCATCGTCATCACAAGTAACAGAAAGCATGTAACGACAGGCAGCAGCATACTTTTCATCTTCGTAAGCTTTCTCCTTTTTTCGAACTTCACTTCCCCATATATTAAAATCTTGCTTAAGTTTTTGAATTCTAATTTCACAATCTCTCTCGTATTCCTTATCAATCTCCTCTCCTCGAAATCTTTTATAACCCAAATCATTTATTATTTCCTTAATCTCTCTATCGACCAATTGTTGTTCATGCATCATTTCCTCGATACTCATATCCTCTATTTTCTTTCTTCCATCTCTTATTATCTCTTCAAATTTTTCTTCCAATTTATTAAGGATTTGTAGAATTCCTTGATGATCGACGGAATCTTGCGGGGGTTGTGGGTGGTCAAAACCGGAAGAATGAGAATTATAATACTCTTGGTTTATCGGCTGACATTGGTAATCAAAGTGTGGACCCCCGCAATAAGCACAAACAAGATATTGTTGTGGAAGAGTTTGTGAATCATGTGGTGTATTACCCTCACCATTATGACAAGAATAATCCGAAAAGTGTGGAGGTGTGGTATAAAGATTAGGAGAATAATTGTTAGCACTTGAATAAGTACTACAATTGAAGCAATCTCCATTAACAAGGTTTGAACCACACCTCGCACAAGTCGAACACGGGCAATGCGGGAATTCGTTTGTCCTTCCGCATTGAAAACAAGGATAAAACCCGTATGTCGACATAAGAAAGAATCAAAATTTAGAGGGATTGAGAAGAAGAATTATATGGATAAGAAGATAACGAAGAATATTTTTGGATTTTATATATTTTTCAATTTTTATAATTTTTTTTTTTTTTTTTTTTATTT
>BQNB010010160.1:29988-84744 GCA_026074375.1 Tanacetum coccineum
AAAAAGCTTGAAGAAGATTTTGGTATGTTGTTAAAGGCAAAGAAGGAAAAGGAAGGTAAGAAAACAAATACAGCAAAGAAAGCAAGGGAGGCAAAGAAAGCAAATGAAGCAATGAAAGCAAGGGAGGTAGAATTTAAGGCAGAGGAGGCAAAGAAAGCAAAGGAGGCAATGCTGGCAGAATTGAAGTCAAAGAAGGCTAAGGAGGCAATGCTTGCAGAAGTGGTTCAAATTTCTAGTGATGAAGATGATGATGAAGATCCTACTGCCTCTACTTCCGCAAGATCCAAAGCTCCCACTGCCTACACTTCCACAAGATCTAGAGCTCCCATTGCATCTACTTCTAATGCATAAGCTGCTTCCACTGCTCCAAGAAGGTATAGGAAAATAATTTGAAAGGATGTGTACTTGCTTTGTTTGCTGCTAATGCTCCACTGTCATTTCCAGCTACAATAAAGAGGAAGTCCACTTAATAGACATTAGTATCTTTATCTGTTGTATGTTGATGGTCAGAAACACTTTAATATCTGTATTTTGGGTTGTTGACATTAGCATTTTTATTTTGATGTTTAAAAACATTTAGGTTTTGATCAGATGCAAATGCCCATGTAGCATTTTGACTTTAGATAGTCAAACTGCAAATCCACATTAGCATGACAATTCGACATTTAATTTGCATAGTGTAGTTTAACTGCATAAAGGGGTGTTTGGATTTGTTTTGTAGTTCAAATGGCATAACATTTTGCATTTGCAGTGTGACTTTATAAAGTAAAACTGCAAATGCAAATGCTCATTTAGCATTTTGACTTTAGATAGTCAAACTGCAAATCCAAATTGGCATGACAATTTGATATTTGATTTGCATAGTGCGGTTTGATGGCATAAAGGGGTGTTTGGATTTGATTTGCAGTTCAAATGGCATAGCATTTTGCATTTGCAATGTGACTTTATAAAGTAAAAGTGCAAATGCAAATGCAAATGCAAATGCTCATTTAGCATTTTGACTTTAGATAGTAAAAATACAAATCCAAATTGGCATGACAATTTGACATTTGATTTGCATAGTGCAGTTTGACTGTATAAAGGGGTGTTTGGATTTGATTTGCAGTTCAAATGGCATAGCATTTTGCATTTGCAATGTAACTTTATAAAGTAAAACTGCAAATGCTCATTTAGCATTTTGACTTTAGATAGTCAAACTGCAAATCCAAATCGGCATGATTTGCAGTTCAAATGGCATATCATTTTGAATTTGCTTAAGTACTTTATAAAGTCAAGCTGCAAATGCAAATGCTCATTCCAGTTCAAATGGCAAAGTATTCAGACTACATTGTGTATGATTTTCAAACTCTTTTCCATTCATAACTCATTTAATTCAAAAGAAAAGAAACTACAAGATAATAGCACATAAAATGATCAAACATAAACTCATACAACTTAAATTGTTCCATGGAAACCCAATAGTTGTCTCTCATGTTTCGCATCCTCCTCTTCTTGTTGCCTATATTTCTCCAACCACTCCTCATGAGCCCTTGATTCCCTTGTTTCTTCTTCCAAGACAATGTCTAATGCTTCTTCATCAAACTTGTATAGATTCTCTTGATCAATCACATTCCCACAAACATGCAACTCCAAATCAGCAATTTTTTATTCTGTAACCAATTTCACTATTTCTTCTTCTTCCATCAACATTCCACTCCCACCTACACCACTGCCATTACCAGGTACAAAATCCTTATGGAAAACCTTAACAACGTTTTTCTTTGTAATGTTAAGACAATGCATTGATGGGTTGGAACAAAATACTAAAACATCAGTAAGTATTATAGCACTTCCTATAGTAATTTCCTTTCCATAACCCTCCTCATTAATTACTTTGTAATGTATTGAATCAGCTAATGTACAAGAGAGATATTTGACAGTCACTTTCAGATCGTAAAGGGCATTCTGAGAAAACTTGGACTTGATTATGCAACAAACATGCTCATGTTTCTTTTCTTGAGAAAGGTCTTGATGTCTCCTATACACCCACTGACAATGCCACCATTAGCTTTCACATACTCAGTCGCACCAACCCACAACCCACTGTTAAAATCCTCATCCTCTCCCATATCCTCAACAACTTGCTTCATATACTCTTGTGTCGACAAGACAGAGTCATCCCTACCTTAGTGAATATCCGATTGTTTACGGATCTTGGCTAGTTGAACAATACCCGCAGGACCGGGTATTATCCTAACCGGTTTTTCCTCTACTTCCTCTACTTGAACAATACCCGCATGACCGGGTCTTATACTAACCAGAGTTTCCTCTACTTGAACAATACCATCAATGTTTTGGGTTGAGGTAATTGTGATTGTATCACGTACATGCCTGTTGCAGGGACGGGGAACAGGGGTTAGTGGGAGATCATAATCATCAATATCTAGTAGGTCTTCCCGCTGATAATTTGGGTTTGAACTCATTATGTTATGGCAACTATTGATGTCTAAAAAGAAGGCAAAGTGTTGATGAACAAGAAGGCAAAGAGAAGATAAGCAGATTAGTGTTTTCTTTTGGCGGGAATATAACAACGTTAGTTTTATTACAAATTTGGTCCTTAGTGTATTATTCTATGTGAATTGCCGAATTTGCCACTGACGAAGGAAAAAGTTAACAGGATTTTGGATGGAGTTGTGGTCAAAGGACCGGTCAACTCAAAATGGACAACCACAGGGACTATCAGTGTAATTTTCGAACTTTTAGGACGAAACCTGCAATTTCGAGACAACCACAAGGACGATCTATGTAATTAACTCTTTAATATAATAGTTAACATATAACGAGCCACGATATAATAACGTAAAATTTTTACCATCCTCTACAAAAGATGTGCAAGTTGTAATATACTTTGGTCTTATGAAGTTACGCCTTGTTATGTTATCTAATTTATTTGTAATGTGAATAATTTGTTTTCTGAAGGTTGCTATGAGACTGCTTGAAAGCTGGGAATATTAGTGATATCGGATGAAGCCTATGCACATTTGACTTTGAAAGTAACTCATCCGTGACCGCTATCTAACTAACAAATGTCATGTTAACTAACTTTGACTTAGCTTAAAAGGCCATGGAAAGATCAGTTAATATTTTTGAGTAAATTGCATTTTTGGTCCCTGTGGTACGGTCAAATTGCAGGTTTGGGACCTAACTTTTAAAATTGTAGTGATGGTCTCTATTTTCAAGTTTGGGGTGCAGGTTTGGTCCTTTTGGGTTGCATTTTTAGTCCCTGTGGTTTGGCCAAATTGCAGGTTTGGTCCTGGCCCAGGGACCAAATTTGCAACAGAAACTTAAAAATAGGGACCATCACTGCAACTTTGAAAGTTAAGGTCCTAAACCTACAATTTGGCTATAAGGGCTTGAAGTCATCCACTGATTGTATGATAGACATTAATCAATATATGATGGTGAATTATACATTAAATACCATAACAAAAGAGATATGGAAACTTATATATTAATGAAATCCTGCTCTTCGGACTACGGAGTTTCATGACATAATTTAAAGAAGAAACATACATTTAAAAATTACATATAATAACACGGATTTTATTCCTTATTATTTAAAACTATTCTTATCTGTAGTATATCTGTTGGAACTAATGATATATATCAGTAGTTTGTTAATAATAGTTAGAGGACCTATTAGTATATATTTATATTATGTTTTATGTAAAGTTCTGTAAACCCAAATTGTAATTGGGCTGGGTCCAAAAGGTAACGGTATAAACCGTTTAGTATAGGGTTACAGCAGTTAGATTAGTTGTGTCGTTTAGTTATATAAAAACGACTCTTCCTCTTTGAGAATACACTGATTCATCTAGTATATATATATATAGGTTATGAAACTGTAAACAAATCAATTCTATCAATTAATATATTCAGTTTCTTTTATCTACTTTGTGTATCTTTCTGCTATTAGTTTCTGTCCCAATTCTTGGTCATACACTATTGATGTATTATGGGTTTCCATGTTGGAGAATCAAGTAATCAGAAAAGAAGGGGACGAGCAGAACATCAGTGACATGAGAGCCAAAGGGATGATCAAAGGGACGATAAAGGCTTATGGATCAAACGCAAGTTAAACAACATACGTTTGAAGAGATTGCACGACATTAACAACAAACTTGAAATTCTGGAATCACAACAAGACAAACGAAACAAGGAAGAATTCAAGGCAAAAAGATTGAAGAAAGTAAGATGTTACAAGTGCAAAGAAAAGGGACACTTTATCAACAATTGTCCACTATGGAAGAAGATGGGAAAAGCCAAAATCGCTCACGAAGAAGATAAAGAATCTGTTAATCACAAACCAACCATTGAAACACTCAAGCCACGTGAACCCTATACCCAAGTTTATCGAGAAAGGATCAAGATTTCTGGAGACTATTTGGTATTAGGAACTGAAAATGGTTGTTGGAACGAATTCTGGTATGTTAATCCAACTATCTCTAAACATATGTCACCAACCAGATATCTCTTTCACAAAACGAAGGAATGTTTCTTTGTTGAGGAACACAAGTCAAATTTGCTTTACACACATGGTATTGGTGGCATCGAATTAACAACCAAAGACACCAATTACACAATTCCCTATGTTTCTTATGTACCCGAAATAAATATAAATGTTTTGAGCATGAAGCAATTGATACTCCAAGGTTTTGAAGTTGAAATAATGGGTGACAAGTGCAATATCACTCATATGTTCGATCCTATAAATGGTAAAAAGGATAAAAATAGTCAAGGTGAACGAAAGGAATATGGTCTAAATGGCCAAGATCAGATTGAAGTTAATGGAAAAATGGTGTCTCTTAAGGTTCAAACGATTGAAGAATTCAGAGAATTCATGGAAATGATGAATACAGATAGGATATCATACAAACACAAGGAGGTGTTTACAAGAAAGTTTAATGATACGCTCAAATGGTTTCACAAGGAAAAAGCAGGAAAGGATTTGGAAGGGAAACTTCCACCAAAGATATTGAATGTTGAAATCTGCTTATTTGATTTTTATAAATTTGTTAACAATTGTGGAGGCTACGGAAAAATCTCACAAACAGGTGAATGGATGGAAATAGCGAAGTATTATGGATTTCCAAGTTATTATGATGAAGATTTCAAGGAGATTTTTGAAGATTAATTGTTGCACCCACATACCTACTACGAGTTTGCTATAGGCAGGAAGCCGAACAAGTACACCAATGTACTGGGTACTTTTGAAGATCAAGGAGAAAGCGTGAAGCTAAACAAGTACGCCAATGGAATGGGTACTTTTAAGGATCAAGCAAAAGGATTTGCTGATCATTTTAGCACAACTGTTGCATTGCAGGTATGGATGTAGTAGCAGAACCAAACAAGCATGTCTCAAACAACAAAAACTATTAAGAAAATCAAGAAAGAAGATGATGACTTTGTCTTCATTTTGAATGAAGGCCTCACAGTTCATAAACCCCACCTGATTAAACATTAGGGGAATGTTGGAACTAATGATATAGATCAGTAGTTTGTTAATAAAAGTATTGAGAAGGACCTATTAGTATATATTTAATTATGTTTGATGTAGAAGTTCTGAAAAACCCCAATTGTAATGGCTGGTCCAAAAGGTAACGGTATAAAACCGTTTAAGTATATGTTTACAGCAGTTAATTAGTTGTGTCCGTTTAGTTATATAGAAACAGTTCTCGCTCTTTGGTGAAAGACACCGATTTCATCTAGAATATATACTAGGTTATAGAAACCGTAAACAAATCAAGTCTATCAATCATATATTCAGTTCATAATCTATTTTTGTGGTATCTTTCTGCTATTTATAGTTTCTGTCCCAATTCTTGCATACACTATTATGTATTATGGGTTTTCCATGTTGTGAGAATCAAGTATCGAAAAGAAGGGGGGACAGCAAAACATCGAATATCAGAATAAAAGGTGCATACCAGTTAGAATTGTAAGTTCAGGGAAATGTATTAGTCCTACATAAGTTTTTTCAACGAACTACTGAGAGCGGTTGCTAACCATTAGAATTAAAACAAAGCTCTAATGGAGTTATTCAAAAGTAAATGGGTGAAATATACATCCTTGACGTACACCATAAGTAGCAACAATCAGAACCTACTGGCATCCGGTAGAGCAGATAGAGACACATACCTTAATTTAGAGTATATTCAGAGAATGCTCCAGGAAATTGCTTGGACATGATATCCATGGCTGCCAAGAACACCACAACCTGAACAAAATAAGCGATTATGAGACTTAAACATCTTAAGAAAGGGTATTCATCAAATGACACTATAAACATTGTTCACCTGTTTTCCCATTTAAGGAGAGATCACAACATAAAGATTCGTTTCTTGCACAGTGTTATACAAAAGATCTCTATCTCCATACGTGGTTCCCATCACAAAAGGGACTCCACTTTTGCAATATAGCTTGCTATTCTCTAACGATAGTGACCGTATTAAACTTATACGAACTCATAAGTTCAAACTTTTTTTTGGCTTGTGAGGTCATGGCTCACTTAAGTCCATAAACTAAAAAAAAATACCATAACCATTAATATTAGCAAACCCAAACAGAACCTAACTCGATATTCACTACTATAAATCAAAGATCCAAACAAAGCAACGTGGCATTAGCGGGCATAATCTGTAACTTATCCATTTATCACGGATGTAACGACGTCAGTATTTGAAAAACGTAAGGGGTTCATTATATTTTATGAAATTCGAAAATGAGGCTCAGGATCTGCTAATATAAAAATGGTACGAAACACCCGTCATGGCTGCAACCACATTTCGGGTATGTTTCTAGCTTTTACAATGATGGCATCCTGATTTATGGAGAGAGTAAACCCATACAGACGGACATAGTCATATTAGAGCATCGGTGATTATAAAAAGGTTTATACTACTATGAAGAGGTTTATACTTTTGTTAACCATATACATGGAATGAAAAGGTCTAAGATCTTGAACCTCTCCAAAATTTAATCCATTTGCGATATGTATGATGCTTACAAAGCTTTAAGATATTTAAGTATAGTGGAAATAGGTTTATACATCCAAAAAGTTTATGAATTAATACCATTAATCAATTATAAACATTTACAAAAGCTTTACCATAGCAGATGCGCTTAGCTACTAGATTTAAAGAGATTTAAAGAGATTCAAAAAGCTTAAAAACATATTCCAATCAAAGAAATTTGGTGACTTCAATGGGTCACAAGATTCTTGAGTTGCTCTCTACTGGTGGGAGGGAACCACTTGTGAACTAATATTGCTCCATTTATTTTCACACCACTATAAATATTTAATTGCATCAACAACTTATGAAGTTGATGCAGTTTATGATGGGCTTTGATGATGCTCTTTTAACAGGGATCCTCTCCTTGAGGTAAAAGATGTTTATACTATTGTTTCTAGAGAGGAATCTCACAGATCAATTCCTGAATCCTCTAGTGATATTGAGTTTAAAATGAGTGCTACTTCTTTAATAACAATAATAATAGCACTAGAGGGCCTAATAATAACAATGTGAATAATTTCAATAAAGGACCCAATCCAAACTTGATCCGTAAAAACTGTGGTATGATTGGTCACACTATTGAGAGGAGTTATGAGTTAATTGGATATCCTCTAGGGTTAAAAAAATGTCTAATCCAATTAAGCAAAGTGGTTTTAATAAGCACAATATTAATGCTAATATTGATGTTAAGAATAATGATAAGCAATTATCTGCTAGTTTTTCTTCTCATGGTTTTACTTTTGAGCAGATGAAGAAATTATTGAGTCTGATTAATGATACCCCTTCTAGATGTGTTCATGCCAATATGGCAGGTAGAGCTGAATTTTTAATGGAAATGTCTGGTGCAATATAAATTTTTCTAAGTATTTTTTATCAATTCAAATTTATTTGTTAAAACTATAATTATTGATTAGATCATTATTCTAGTGCTAATAAGCATCTGATTGTCTCTACAATTAGAATGTTTAATATTGTTGATATTACTAACTTGAAATTTATTGTTGGCCACCCAAATGATACTTTGGCCACTATCAGTCATGTTGGGAACTTAAAGCTGTCTAATAATGTTGTTTTATATGATGCTCTTGTTGTTCCTGGTTAGTGTGCGAGTCTGTTGTATGTTAATAAACTGATTAGAGATAGTAAAATGTATGTTGGATTTGATGAGGATAGGTGTTACATTTATGACTTGAAAAAGGAGAAGGTCTCGGGGACTGGTAGTGAACCTGGTGGATTATATATGTTTGATGTGCAAAGTAATAATTTTGTTGGTAAGTCTAATATTGTTATGTGTATCAATGTGTCTAAACTATTATGGCGTAACAGACTTGGTCACCCTGCTGATCAAGTCCTATGTGTCTTGTAGAGTGATCCTAATATCACTAAGAAATGTTATGTACCTGTTGTGTTTGTGAGGTTTGCCAAAAGGCTAAACAGACAAGGGACCATTTCCCTATGTCATATTACAAGTCAAGATGTCTTGATGAACTTGTCCATCTAGACTTGTGGGGTCCTTACAGAGTTCCTAGCAGAGAAGAGTTCAATTATTTTCTTTATCGTGGTCGATGACTATTCTAGGGTTGTATAGGTGTACTTAGTCAAAACTAAGGATGAGGTGTTTGATGTATTTGTTTCCTTTATAAACTTACTTCATTATCAGTTTAATGTTAAAATTAAAATTGTTAGGTCCGATAATGGTATTGAATTTGTACTAAAAGAATGCACACACTGTATTATGACTTAGGAATAATACATCATGTAGAAAATTAGAAAAGAGGTTGAGTAGCTTACCGTTTAGATCCAAGTTTACATGAGATCAATCAATCACAATATGAATATAATAAACACTAATAGACGATAATAACTAAGAAATATAAAATGCAAGACAATAGTAAAGAGTTGAAAGATCAAACCACAACAAGAAGAACTATAGTGGTTCGGTAACGAAGCTCCTCTTCGCCCTACTTCACTCCCCGAGTACCCAACTCGAGAGTTCACTTCACTATGTCAACAAGATCCCTTCAGGCCGAGAAAATCGTACAACGTCGCTTACACCAATTTCTGACACTAAGCTAAATATCGAGTTCTAATCTAGCTAGATCTAATCTCTCACTCACAAATGTATTTTCCGGACTAAAATACTAAGCCGATCTAACAACTACACAAAATCAGAAGAAAATGAAGTTGATGTACAACAATATACAACTAGAATGTAACAAAGGTTACAAATGCACAAACTACTCTATAACACTTCGTATCTTAACGATTATAAGTATTCTTTTCTTGCACTTTGAATGGATGATTTGATCACTTATAGACAAGCTTAACAAGTTAATGATTAAAGAAAAGAGGGATTAAGATACTGATTTACAACACAGAAAAACGTGTGCACATAGGTGAGAAATATGTAAGAAATGAGCCACTATCTATAGGTAACGAGAAAATCATCTGACGGTCCCATGATCCTTTATATATAAAGGGATCGTCCGATGTAGTCAGGACGCTTTTTTTGTCTTTTAGTGGGGAAATGTTTATCTGGTTTAGGTGCTATCTATTTTGAGGGAGAAAATCAGATTTTGAATAATTTTCTAAATTAAACATTTCTTAATAATACAAAAATAATTTGTCTAATTAAATTCTTGTAATAAATGTTTTGTTACATTTATAAAAATTTTGATCATCCATCAAGTTTAATATTTGTTTGTTGATACTTTGTTTGTGATACTTTAAGTGATTTACATCGAAATAAAATTTACGACTAATGATTTGTTTACGTTTATTTTGACGTATAATGTTTTTATATTCTGTTATTATCAAACCGTAGATAAATCAAGAAATATAAATAATATTTTTAGATATTATTTATATTAACACATCAGACCTCATGTGCTCATACCCCTCAACAAAATGGTGTTGCTGAGAGGAAACATAGACACTTGCTTAATGTTGCAAGGAGTCTTATGTTCCAAGAGGAATTCAAGTCAGATTTTGGTCTGATTGTAATCTGACTGTTGTAGATCTTGTAAACAGGCTGCCAACAATAGTTTTAAATGGTAAGTGACCTTTGGAAATGGTGCATAAATGTATTTTCCATTTGAGGTGTATTGATTGTTTGTGTTTTCTATTACTTTGAACAATAATGATAAAATGCCTTTTAGGTCTGAAAAGTGTGTGTTGATCGGTTTTTCTACTTTCAAAAAGGCATATAAACTTTTGAGTCTTTATTCCATAAATGTTTTTATTCAAGAGATGTAAAATTTTATGAAAGTGTATATCCTTTTAAAATGAAAACATGTGATTCATCTGATGTAGAAATGTTGTTCCATACGCCCCCTTCTCTTCTGATTACTCGATTCTCCAACATAGAAACCCATAATACATCAGCAGTGACAGAAAGATTGGGACAGAAACTAGTAGCAGAAAGATACACAAATATAGATAAAAGAAACTGAATATTATTGATTGATTGAATTGATTTGTTTACATATTATTTAACCTATATATACTAGATGAACAGACACAATGAACAGGTACTATTGAACCAACATGATGGTTCACATGTTACAGTTATAGAAGTGGGTTATTTTACCAACTACTTTATTTATTAAACTATATACTATATTATAACCTAAAGTTTATTAACAAACTAACGTCCCCTTCTCTTCTGATTACTCGATTCTCCAACATAGAAACCCATAATACATCAGCAGTGTATGACAGAAAGATTGGGACAGAAACTAGTAGCAGAAAGATACACAAATATAGATAAAAGAAACTGAATATTATTGATTGTGTAGGAACCCGATTTACACTTTCACTTCATATTACGAACCACGAATCGAACTAGAAAAGAGATAAAGAAAGATTGAGTTGTTTTAGAGAGAGAAAGAATAGAGAGGTTAGAGAGAATGAGAAAAAGAAGATTTTTATGTAATGAAACAACTAGCTTTTTCTAAAGAAGAAAAAGCTTATATACCCCGTCACGTTAAAGGTACGCGCGGGATATTTAACTAGGACCCGGGCTCGGGTTTTGCTTGGGATTAAACCCGAAACATATACAATATTAGATTAACTATCGAGCCCGATTCCCGATACTTTCCTATTACAACGTTAACTAATTAATTGACCGAGACTAACATACATAATGAACGAACTTCATGTTCGACTCAATATTTTAAGGCTAACAATCTCCCCCGAAGTGAGTTCATTGATGACACTCCTTCATGAGATCAATGAGATTGCTTTTGTCATTAAGCTCATGTGGTCTTGGTCTTTCTCTTTGTTCTTAGTTGTAGGCTTGTTCCCTCATGATTTGCGATCTTTACTTTTGGCCTTCGTCATTGTCTTTATCGTCTATGCCATCTTGCAATCTTGTGTCTTTGATCAACATGCTCATACTTTTGCATTATCTTGAAAGCTTTAAATCAGAGTTAGCGGAAGTCTTTGTCTTTAAATCTTGAGCTTTCTAGATAGTTTGTCTTTGTAGATTAAGCATTTAAATGGGATTGAGGTTGCCGTCACCACCGTTTGACCTGCAGGTTTACGTTAGTGATAAACGAGAAAATTGATTTGAAAATCAATCGACGTGTCACTTATAAAAGTGTTTTTGTAACACATCGGGAGTTTTAATCTTTTTATCAAAATTCATCAATTGTCAATTCATTTACTGGACCAAATCGATATCCAGTTGTCATAAGTTTGATTCATATAGAATCTACCAAGAGCTTGTTTGATGCTGACTCAAGAAGGATTTCCATCTTCATTAAGTATCACTCGGATGTTCTGGCAAATATCACAATGATATTGCGTAGGACTCTTGTTAACAGCTTGTAAACTTGATGATGTTCAACAAGTGTTTGAAATGGAATGTGTCCTAACGAGATTTAGATTGATCTCTTGGCTCTAGACTCGATTAGTGCATTTTGGTTTTAGTACTCGGAGGCTGGAGCATATTGCCACCTATTCAATATCAACAATCTCGGAGTGAGATGTCAATAGATAACGTGTGTATCTCCGTGACAAATGAGACAAGTTTCTGTTGAGAGAAACCCGAATGGCTGGGAAGGGTTGTGCATTGCATCACTGGGTCCATGATGTCGTTTTCAATGTCAGCAATCAACTTGTGATTCTGACAGCATATGTATTGACCCAGTTTCTGCCTTAAGTTGTGTGGAGGGCTTCTTTGTTTAGACCCTTTATCCATACATTTCTTTTTAATTCTTCAACGCCTTCAATGCTTACCAAGACGTCATTACTAACACCTTGTTGTGATTGTTCCAGTGTTAACTCAATCTTAGTCGGCATTATTCCCATATACATTCATCTCCAATCATACCTAAGGACTGCTATTTCTAACTTTGGATTATCCTTGGGTAGATCCTCCGGTTCTGGTTGGATCATAGGATTGATTCCTAACCTAACCACCTTATGACTTCAGAATCGTCGTGAAATTAAGATGTTGTTGGGTATAAGATCGAACCATAAAACCTTTTCTTACTGTTCAGCACATTGAGTCGATTAGATCATATTTTAAATACATTTTCTCCCCTTATTTTAAATAATAAACACTTAGTTTTTGAAATACCTTGTGATTAAAATATGTCTTGAAAATTCTGTGGGAGAAAATATTATCAGCATGAATGGTTTGGAACATTTTGATAATGTTTTGAATACATAAGAATGGTCGTTGATGATGTATCCAAGAACATTAAAACTTTGTTTTTCGAAAAACTCCCCCTCAAAAATAGGACCAATTGAGACACTGGAAGGATTTCCATTCGTCATTGTGAATACTAAAGAGTATCACTCTGAATGTTCTGGCAAATATCACAATGATATTGCGTAGGACTCTTGATAACAGCTTGTGAACCTGATGATGTTCAACAAGTGTTTGAAATGGAATGTGTCCTAACGAGATTTTGATTGATCTCTTGGCTCTAGACTCGATTAGTGCATTTTGGTTTTAGTACTCGGAGGCTGGAGCATATTGCCACCTATTCAATATCAACGATCTCGGAATGAGATGTCAATAGATAACGTGTGTATCTCCGTGACAAATGAGACAAGTTTCTGTTGAGAGAAACCCGAATGGCTGGGAAGGGTTGTGCATTGCATCACTGGGTCCATGATGTCGTTTTCAATGTCAGCAATCAACTTGTGATTCTGACAGCATATGTATTGACCCGGTTTCTGCCTTAAGTTGTGTGGAGGGCTTCTTTCTTTAGACCCTTTATCCATACATTTCTTTTTAATTCTTCAACGCCTTCAATGCTTACCAAGACGTCATTACTAACACCTTGTTGTGATTGTTCCAGTGTTAACTCAATCTTAGTCGGCATTATTCCCATATACATTCATCTCCAATCATACCTAAGGACTGCTATTTCTAACTTTGGATTATCCTTGGGTAGATCCTCCGGTTCTGGTTGGATCATAGGATTGATTCCTAACCTAACCACCTTATTACTTCAGAATCGTCATGAAATTAAGATGTTGTTGGGTATAAGATCGAACCATAAAACCTTTTCTTCAGCACATTGAGTTAATTTAGATCATATTTTAAATACATTTTCTCCCCTTATTTTAAATAATAAACACTTAGTTTTTGAAATACCTTGTGATTAAAATATGTCTTGAAAATTCTGTGGGAGAAAATATTATCAGCATGAATGGTTTGGAACATTTTGATAATGTTTTGAATACATAAGAATGGTCGTTGTTGATGTATCCAAAAACATTAAAACTTTGTTTTTCGAAAAACTCCCCCTCAAAAATAGAACCAATTGAGAAATTGTTGTCTTTTGAAAACATTGTGAGGGATGGAGTGTTGAACACACAATTTTGAAAGATTATGAATTGTCATCGAGAAATTCTTGAAAAATTGTGTTCAACTTTTTGAAAAACCAGATGTTAGAGGACTTCTCTTCTAACAGTAAGGGTAAGCGCACTGAAACGTACACTATCCTTTTTCTTGAGCTAAAGATATTGAATGTCTTGTAAGAACAGCTCAAGACCGAGAAATGTTAATTTTCTCGTTGTGAGGATAAGTTATAAACTTTCCTTTATTTGAAGTCCGGGTTATGTACTGACATTTGCACATAAGCCATCTAGAAAATTAGAAATGACATGTTTTGAAACTATTTGCAAACTCTCGCTCGAACTTCATTTACACACCCGTGTCAATGTTAATCGACATTTCTAAGCACGTAAATGTTATCGATTCCAAGAGACATGTCGAGAAGAATCTTTTTGGAAAATTTTCTGTTTTATGTATTTTGTGTTTTCTTTTTGAAGTTTTATCTTTTTGTTTTTGCTTTTTTTTCAAAAAACAATGTGCATGGTGATGTTTGATGATGATATCAGCAGTTCATTTTGTCAGAACCTCAGTTTCGGCTGGAGGTCAAAACATTCTCATACCTATCCTTCTTTTTTTTTGACAAAGATACTTAAAAAACCGATCCTCGGAAGGGCTTTCGTAATCATGTCAGGCTAAATTGGCTTATTCAGTTCTGACAAAATATAATTCAATTATACCATTTTCAACCTGTTCCTTTATGAAGTGATACCGAGTATGGATGTGCTTTGTCCGTGAGTGTTGTACGGGGTTGCATGATATTGCTATGGCTTGACTGAGAGTCGACTAAACAACGGCTATTTTGTTCGTAGTTGAAGCCATATTTTGAAGCCTGTGTTCTCATCACATTACTTGAGCATCAACTTGCCAGATAATGCCCGTACTCTCTCTGCTGAAAGACATTGCCAGTGCAGTTTTGTTTCTTTGACATCCAGCTTACAAGTTATCACAAGGAATGTATCCCTCCAGAAGTGCTTTTCGAGTATCAAGGCTTCCGGCATGCATCAGCGTCGGAAATGCTGTTAGTTCAAAGCCAGAATCCTTTGTGATACCAGAGTCCATGTTTAATGGTACCCTTTAGGTATTTAAAGATTCTTTTATCCTCCTTGAGGTGCTTTGAGTTGGTCGTTGGTCGTGCTTGATAACGTGCACAATAGCATACTGCTTGCACTAAGTCTGGTCTACTAGATGTCAAGTACATGAGTGACCCGATTTTACTACGATAATCAGATTGGTCTACGGGTTCTCCACTCAAATCTACATCTAGTTTGGGTTTTGTAGCCAATGGTGTACCAATGGAGTGACAATTGTCCATATTATGCTTTTTCAGAATTTCTAAAGCGTACTTGGCCTGATTGATAAAAATACCTTTTGGGGACTGGTGGATCTGAAGTCCTAAAAAGAATTTCATCTCCCCCATTAAGGACATTTCAAATCTACTGTGCATTAACTTTTCAAATCTTTTTGAATATTTAGGGTTTGTAGACCCAAAAATTATGTCATCAACGTAAATCTGCACAAGTAGAATATCCTCCCCGTATTTTATCTTGAATAAAGTTGGGTCAATTGTACCTTTAGTAAAGCCTTTGGACATCAGGAAGTTTGATAGTTCATCGTACCAGGCTCTTGGAGCTTGCTTTAATCCATACAAAGCTTTCCTTAGAAGGTAGACTTTTTCTGGATGATCTGGATCAACGAACCCTTCTGGCTGAGCAACATAAACCTCCTCCTTCAGTGGACCATTAAGAAATGCCGTTTTCACGTCCATCTGATAGATTGGAAAAGACTTGTGTGCTGCGTGGGCAACAAAAATCCGAACTGCTTCCAAGCGAGCAACTGGAGCAAATGATTCTTCAAAATCAATACCCTCTTCCTGAGCATAACCTTTAGCAACAAGTCGTGCTTTGTTGCGAATTACAGTCTGATCTTCATCCTTCTTGTTCTTCCATAACCACTTTAGCTTTATAATCATCTTGCCAAATGGTTTGTCGACTAGTTCCCAGACTTTTAGTCTGTCGAACTGATGAAGTTCATCCTGCATTGCTTCGATCCATGCAGAATCAGCCATTGCCTCCTTAATGTTCTTCGGTTCAACAATACTCACCGTGAGCGCGAACATACACATTTCAGGATCTGTGGCAAGCTGTCGTCTTGTTTGAACTGGCATGGTTGGATTTCCACGAACTTGTTCTAATGGATGATCTCTGGTCCATCGGTAATCATGACTTTGTGGTTGAAATGAATGCACATCGGTATTATCAATGTTGCGTGAGGAAGACTCACCAGTTTCTTGTACCCGAGTACAAAAAGGATTGATAAATTCATCTTCTTGAAACGATGCATTCGGTGCTTGATCATTGTTGTTTTCCTCAGCTTGACCGTGTGTTGGAGTGTAATATTCTTCAATTAAAGGACTGAAGAGAAATTCCAACCCTTGATGTGACGAATCTGTCTTTTCTGCTGTAGGAACAACATTTTGTCTTGGGGGCACGGGGCCAAAGTTGTAATAATCTGAAGCCTTTTATCCTTAAGGAACGAGGCCTGAAGTGACATTTTCAACAGACATCTCTTGTCGTTGTGGTGCGAGGTCTGAACTGTTGTGGTCAGACATCATTTCTTTGATTTCATCAAACTTAATATGAATGGACTCAACTATCAATCGTGTTCTCTTGTTGTAAACACGATATCCCTTCGACTGAGTAGAATATCCCACCATGACACATGGATCCCCTTTTTCTTTCATCTTATCCAGATTTTCCCCATCTCTAGTTATGTAACAAATGCAACCAAAGATGTGAAGATGTTTTATTGAAGGTTTCCTGTCATTAATGATGTGATACGCCATTTTTCCATGAGCCGATATGATGATTGATCTGTTCTGAGTATAGCATGCGGTTGCAACTGCTTCAGCCCAAAATGATAATGGAAGCTTAGAAGCTGATTCAGGTGTTCGGGGAGTGGAAGTCTGATGTTCAATGCCTTCTTCTTTGAAATAAGCATGGAGTGTCTTGTTCAAGAACTCTGTGCCTCTGTCAGTACGGACAATAACGCATCGTATAACCAATCGTACTATAGTCCTATCCAATGAAGAGTGTGTGATACATACAATGTGCACCAAATATGAATCGAGTATCATCCTGTTGCTAAAGACGAAGATGTAGTGTGCATAGTCCTTGCGATAAGACATCTGTCCTATAGACATCATCTCTAGTGCCGCTCGACATATACCTATATGTGTGCACACACCACCTAGTGATAACGCTAAATATTATTCATGACTTGTCTATCGTCACACTCAATCTGTGCTCCCTATATAGAGTAATGTGTCTACATATAAGAGTCGATGTGTAGCAATGACCTGACTCTTCCTATCGCAGTCCTAGGCTTTCGCGTCTAGCTCTCTATCAGCCTAACTCCACCCTTAAGCTGTGTGCTCCCTAGAGCTGTGACGGCTTGTAGTCCTCTTCTCGCACTCTCACCGATATCTGGAGCAGCGCTGCAATGACTGAGAAGATATGTGTGTGCCCTGCTGCAGAACCGCCGCACTATCTTGTTTCAGCCAGTGTCGCACTCGTGTGTCACGCATACCTCTTGCACCGCTTAGTGTGAGATATCGATGTGTTGTGTGTGTGTGTGTGTGTGTGTGTTATGTTTGTGTGTATCTCTTAATGGATCCCTAAGAAATTCAACTTGTGAGCATCTCTACGAACTAAGTAACAGATGCCGAGAAACTTCACTATATAGTAAATTAGTCTGTCCTCTCATGCATCAGATCTCTCTCGCACCTGCCACTCTAACCACCCCAGTAAAAACATATAATAACTGCCTCGCGCGTCGAAACCGCGCGCACACTTCACGATCGAGTGTTACAATGTTACAGACTAGTATGCAGAAAGTGTATGATACTTACTTCCTACTTCTAACATACGTTGTACACTACTTCTATGCTCCCCCATCCTACGATTCCACAGATCACTACTGTCAAGTCAAGTCTGATGTCATTGCGAGACACACACAATAGATATCGCCGTCCTCAATGCCTCGAAATAACAGATCCGTAACATCACCCAGCGTATACCAAGAGAGACTTAGCTCCTACATCTCAGATAACTACTTGTGCACACATATAAGCATCTTGAAGCTCTCTCGCACCCCCGGTCTTGACGCGCTAGATTGCAGAGACGCGCTCGCCGTGCCAAAACTACAATGAATAAGTATGGCACGCAGAGCTTCTCTCCCTCTACTCTGACATCTAGCGACTAGCTGCCTATGTGGAACAGATCGCGTTATTAGTCATATCTATAATGCGCCGAGTCATCTGTATCCGAAGCTCTTGTCTATACTCGTACAGACTTCTAGCTCTATATAACTGTGTGAGAGTATACAATAGATGTGTCCTTCGTGTCAGCGCTTCGCGCCGACTGTCACTCGCATATAGAGCAGTAAGATTTGCTAGGTCTCTGTGCACCTGATTTCCCACACCGCTACTATCCACTTCTAGGCACATGAACCTTCTCACTAGTGAACATCTCGCTCGGAGGCAATATGCCTAGCACACGGTCGTCGTCACTTCCGTCTATTACTCACCTGTCCGTGACCATCTCCGTCTAGAGATCTCACTCAACATACACCACTTTTCCATCTCACCCTCTATGAGAGAGTATTCTCATCATCTATATACATACATCCACCTCTCTCTCCCTGCCCCTAATACTTTGCGATTTCTTGAATCGTTGTGCGTATCCCTGTCTCATTAGCTTTCCTAATCTTAGGCATCCATATCTTTTTGGTCCTAAGTGGCTTTTGTGTCCATGTATAACCTGATGGACATCTCTTAGCTATCCACCATTTCCATTCCTGATTTGTATTCTCATACAACTCCTTATAGTAACTCTTGGATTTCTGAATAGTGGTATCTGATGCAACTGTTTTCTTATGGGGTGTTGCAACAGATTTGTTCGCTTTTCTCTTGGGTTTACTAGCACTAATAGGCACTACATTAGGCTTCTTAGTTCTAGCATTCACGTCTTTCAAGTATCGAGAAACACAAGCATCATGATTAGAATTAAACACACATGTTCCACATTCAGCACAAACAGCATTTTCATTCGAAGTTCTGGAGTTTGAACTGTCATTACACGCAGTTACAGACTTTGTTTTCTTAGAAATACTAGAAATCCTATGATGGTCTTCTACTTCCTTCTTTTGAAACTTCACTTGACTATTGTTTGGCACGACCTTATCTTTAACTTGATAGCACTTAAGCTGTGGTCTGCTAACACTAGTAGTGTGAATTACTCCTGAAGATTTAGACATGTGAGGATTAGTATTCCTAGAAGCATGAGGCAACTGTGGTGTTCTGTTTTGTGTTGTGGTGGAGGCAATTCTAAACATTCCTGGTTTAAGCACATTTGTGTTTCGAACCGCTTGGTTTCTTTTCTGAGGCAAATTCTGTTGAGTGACTGGTTTAAACAAACCATCCGACGCATTAGTTTTATTAACCGACTTATTCATTTGAAAACTTCTCATTTTAGGAGAATTTGAAAAAGGAGTCGGTTTTCCTAAAACTGATGGTTTTGGAATTCGTTGAGCATTTGGTTGTCGAACAACAGATGGTTTATCAAACTGAGTTTCCACAGACTTTCCTTTTGTTACCAGAATGAGTTTCTTTAACTCATTTATCACCATGTTCTTGTCTTGCATTTGAGCTTTCAAATCTTGTATTTCATGATATTGTTCACGTTCTTTTCGAAATACATTTGAAGCATTTTCTTTGCAAACTGGGTTGTTTTTCATCTGTTCTTTACAATGTTGTAAAGAAAGTTCAAGAGAAATTGAGTGTTTTTCAAGTTTAGCAAAACTTTTTAACAAATTATTATGAACTTCTTTGTTAACAGATTCAGTTTGTTTCGAAAGCTTTTGTGCAAGACATTCACATTCTTTGACTTTATGAAGATACATGCATTGCAATTCAGTATGAGCATTTAATTCAGACAAAGAATGCAAATATGAACATATAACATCTTTAGACACACACTCTTCAAGAAGTAGATCATACATATTTGAAAAATCAGCCTTCTCAGATTCAAGTTCGTCAATCTCTTTTTCAAGGGATTTAACGTACTCAAAATCTTCATGCATTTCCGTTTTAAGTTCATGTTCAAAACGAAAGCTATCATTTTGTGATTTTATGGAAAGAGGCATTAGAAAGGTTTTTATCAAAAGTTCCATATCATGAGCAGTTGGCTTTGCTGTTGGGTTAGGAATTGCCCAATTTAGTATGATTAGACACAAAGTTTGTTGACAAATTATTATAAATGATTGAAGTTGTTTGTCATTTATTATAAAGTGGTTATTTTACTAATGGATTTAGAAGAAATGCGGTAGAAAGGCAGTGTTTTTTAGCAATGTTGGCTTTGTCCTAACAAAGGTTTTCTCAACATTGTCGTTCCTAACTTCTTTAGCGGTTCCAACTGATCAAGTTAGGTTTTGGATTGGGTTTTTGGTTTGAATGTTTCATAAAGATTGTTTGATATGTGTAATCATATGGTTTCACTTTGTTCGTTATCCAATTTTGTTCTACTATGTTTTTCATGAGTCACTTCTATATTCCCCATTGGGGCAAAATTCTTTTTGTAGGATCAGAAGTAACATATGGGATCTCATACAAACTCAGGGATTTTATATTGAGGCTTTCTTGAGGTACTTTTGGATTAGCATAAGGTTGATTACCATTATACGTTGCCGAATTTGGGTGCTAAACTTGTGAATGGTCTGAATTGATGATTGTGATTATAAAGGAGTTTATCATTTAAAAACTTGATTTTGTTTGTCCATTTTAATCATCTGTCAATGTCTTTCCTGCTTAACCTTTAAATCGAATAAATTACCCTTTCTTTTTCTCTTGAGTTTGACTTTCACACAATTGTGGTCCTAGTTAACAGACTCTTTTTAGACTATGCTTCATCGTGTTTCTTGATTGGATAACTAATAATTCATAGGTTTTAGTTTTTAAACCTCGCTTTGGCAATGTCTTAAGAGCTATAGTCCTAGAGTTTCATTTCTTTTTTTGGAAGTATTTTATAATCACTCGTTAGGTCATTAAGGGTCGTGTACTTCTCAAGGTCTGTTGTTTGGTTGAAGTGCAATCAGAGAACTATCTCGACTGTTAGTAGCCTCCCTCAGAGCCCTACTAGACTCATCAAGGTTAGTTTTGCACTCCTTCAGTTCTTGAGTTAATGATGCGTTTGCTTTCTTTAATTGCTTTAATACCGTTTTGTTTTCCTCCGTATCAAGGAGTCATAATTTGCAATTTATAATTAGCAAGTCAGCACGATATCAACACATTCAGCGATTTTGATCAACCTGGATTATCTTTAGTACATATATTTGATGAATCAGGAATGACAATTGCTATCACTTCTCTCAAAACATATGTGTCGTTAATGGATTCAGGTTGCTCAGAATGTCGTCTCATATTGGCAAACACATCATTTTCATCATGGTTTTGTACCTGTTCCAATGGCTGACTAGTAGAACTGGTTTCTTTAGGTGAGACCTCCTGAATCTTTGCCATGTAACTGTAATGTGCTTCCAATTCTTGTTCATCAATCTCTTCATCCGTGTCTTCTAGCCAATCAGCTTGCTCAGCTTGAAGTGGAACACCTTGTTCAGCTTGTTTGCTCATCATCAGCTTCTACTTGTGATACGCGTTGCTCTTTAATCCTGCTTTGGCTTCATGCATTCCCTGGCATAGTGTCCAATAATCTTTGAGTTAAGCACTGTATCCTATTTTGTTGACTACCGGACTGCTACTATTTCCCTAGCCCCACACAACGGTCATCGTCCATTTGATTTCCAAACTGCCATGACTGTTTGTCCGTTGTTATACCTTGGTGTAGATATCTTCAGTATTGTTCCTAGAGTTTGAAGATTAAATTTTGAAGGTTGTTGTTGGTAGGTTTGTACAGATTTCTTGATGTACTTAGCAAGGAGTGCCAGTTCTTTTCATATCCTTATCCCTCGAGCTTGTTCTGGATCACTGTCTTCCTCATAAACGGATGATTGAGGAGTAATTGGTTTGGCGATTCTCTTTGCCTTTGTGTCTGGTAGACGCACTTGGTCGTGTGGAAGAAGATTGCATGTTTGATGGTGCATTCGATCTTTGAGGTTTTGGTGCCTGATAGTAGTTATCTGAATATGGTTGAGTAGCCGCAAGAAGTGCTAATGGATTTGCCACTATCTAGCTAATCTCTCAAAAAACGGTTATCATTATCTTCGTTTTGATAACTGCTTCAGAATGTCAAAACAGCCTTGTGATATAGGACTGTGTCTATTTTCCTGTCTCTGCTTGGACAACCCCGTCACAAATCTTGACATTCTGGTTGATAAGTTGTTGAAGTAATTGAACAATTTTTTATTTTTTTTTTTTGTATTTTTTCTTTTCGTTTTTTTTTTTTTATTGATTGGATGAAACTTGCAAGTAGTTCCTGGTAAATCTATTCATCAGTTTAATTAAAACCGTGAGGTATTAGGACTCCATGGATTCTCCATCTCGAGAATAAACTTCCCAAATTCACAGAATAGATTGGTTTTTAAATCTTGTACGTTCATAAACGGATTCTCCCTGTTGTAGCCTTCAAATGGCTGGTCCACATCTCCTTAGCGTGTGGATGCATCAACAGTGAGTAATATTTCATCTCCTATACCAGTCAACATCAGAAAAATTAGCTTCCTTTTCAGCTTGAAAGTAAAGTTTGTTCTCTGTTGTCATGTTGTGTATTGTCTCAGCTTCTTCATGTGCAGCTACTGGTAGAATGTTCTCTGCTGCTTCAACTGCGGCAATGAGTACGTTCGTAGGCGTATATGGACCTTCAAAGATGCACTTCCTCAGATATTCACCATTCGATTTAGTGTCGATGGAATAGTAGAAAAACGTGAACGCCACACTGAGAATATCTTCCTGGTTCATGCATCGGTGGATGATTTTTGAACCAGCTCGCCATGGATATTGTTGTGCATTTGGCTCTTGTTTGAAGGATGTGTTGACAATGGAGTAGACATGATGATAGACATGATGAATGAATAGTTAGGAAATATGAAGTGTGAAAGATTTTGTTAGATCTTAAGTGGATATGATGTGATTGAAGTGAGGTCTTGAACAGGTCACTTTCACGGGATTTTACACGTCTATGATTAAAACCGATAAAAGAATTAACGGGATTTTACAAAATCAATAGAAAACCGTGAGTGATTTGATTCGGAATCAGCGGCCAATGATTTAATTGTATAAAAACAGATAATTTTCTGGCTTGGGTTACAGCAGATTGTTTAAATAGGCTCACCAATCTGAAACGGGCTAAAAAAATACAGATGTGCCGTGAGCTAGAACAAAAACAAGTCTAACACAAATTCTAAAAAACTTAAAAATGTCAATAACTCATAGTAAACGAGTGTTTTGGGCTTCGAAAAATCCGTAACTGGCTAAAGGGTGGTTACAGCGTAATCCGTCTTGTTTTTCTCTTCTATTTTTTGAGAGGTCACGGCCTGAAACGGACTTGAAACGGATCAAAAGTTTAAGGCTGTTTTTAAACTAAAACCCTTTTCTTCACAAAAAAATATCTTACACTCAATCCGCTGCCAATAGTAACTCCGCCGTTTAAGCAAACTCGCATTTTGATAACTCGCTGTTTAGCAACTCGCCGTTTAGCAACTCGCCGTTAGCAACTCGCCGTTAGCAACTCGCCGTTAGCAACTCGCCGTTAGCAACTCGCCGTTAGCAACTCGCCGTTAGCAACTCGCCGTTAGCAACTCGCCGTTAGCAACTCGCCGTTAGCAACTCGCCGTTTTTAGCAACTCGCTGTTTAGCAACTCGCTGTTTTAGCAACTCGCTGTATAGCCAACTCGCTGTTTTAAGCCAACTCGCAGTTTTGGTCCCACAAACCGCCGTTGACTATTTCCTTAAATCGTGGATCTTGTCCCCTACTTTGTCAAACCGCCGGCAAGAGATATTATTATTTAAGCAACTCTCCAATGAACACCAAGCTCGAATTTTTTCAAAATCACTCAAATAAGCGTTTAAGCCACGAACCAAAGCTAGGATTTGCAATATTAAGCGTCTCTAAGAAGATTTAACACACATTAACATGTATATCTTTGTGGATCGTCCAAAAAGTAGCAACTCTCCACGAAGAACACGAACCTTTTAAAGCTTATATTTCGAGCTAGGAGCTTGTTTAACACACGAAATTTGTAACAATCTAACCTTTTGATGTGTAGAACAAGTAGAGAACAAGATTAACCAACAAATAAACCCAAATTTTTTTTTGAGCCGTGGGGTTTTTTGTCACAATATAAGCCACGAATTTGAGCTTGTTTTACCACATGAATCAACCACGAATCCACAACAGCTCTGATGCCAATTGTAGGAACCCGATCTATACTTTCACTTCATATTCCATACATGAATCGATTGAAGAACTAGAAAAGAGATAAAGATTTAGAGAGAGAGAGAAGAAAGAGAGAGAGATGAGAGAAAAAAGATATTTGTGTGAGATAGATATTTTCTTAGAGAAAATATCTATATATATCCCTATACATTTAATGTGACGCGCGGGATATTTAACTAGGACTCGGGCTCGGGTTTTGTTTGGGATTAAACCCGAAACATATACAATATTAGATTAACTATCGAGTCCGATTCCCGATATTATTCTATTACAACATTAACTAATTAAAGACCGAAGCTCCATCGTAGAGTGACCGAGCTTCCTTGTTCGACTCAATAAATTGAGGCTAACAGAGAGCTTTAAGCTTTTTCTGGTACTTCGGTATTAGAATTAATGCATCAGCAAGAGTGATATTGATGTGAAGTTGTTTAAACATTTGCCAAAACTTATGAATTTGTACTTCATCTTTTTCTTTCTGTTTTTCTTGGTTCATTCTTGAAGGATAAGGTATATGAGGGTGACGAGGATCCCTTTGGTGCACCACATAATTTCTTTGTGAAAGAGGTTTAGCTTTTTGGATAAGAGGAGGTGGGACCTTAATGGTATACTCACCGAGTTCCGGGTCCGTGAAAGTCTCCTCTACACGTTCGTCCTCCTCCGAATTAATGAATAGATGAGGCATAGGAAGAGAAGGTCCATCAAGAACAAGACCACTTCGGGTGGTGATGGCTTTCAATTCACCTTTCGGGTTAGCAATGGTGTTGCTAGGAAGTTGTGTCTGACCAGAGGTAGAAGCAATGTTCATTTGAAAGAAACTAGCCATCATGTTCTTAAGCTCATTGGTTTGGTTAGACATGGAAGCTTGTATCGAAGTTTGCATTTCATTTCTTAACTCATTTTTCACATTGTTAATTTGAGCTTGCATGACTTTTATATTAACCTCATTTATCTTCTTAATTTTCTCCAAGTCACTTGAAGTAGCAACTTGAGTTGTTTGAATCGGAACTTGATAAGATGTATTTCCTTGATAATTTCCTCGATTCTGGTTAAACCCTTGATTTTGCACATTCGGTTGAGCAAAATCGGGTGGTCAAAATTGACTAGCAACATTCTGAGGATGATAACCGGCATTTCCTTGATTATAGTTTGCAGCGGCTGCTGAAACATATCCTTGAATGTTGTCTTGATAACTCGAAAAAGTGTTGCCATCAGTGGCAGGACACTGTCGGTAAGAATGAGCACCGCCACAAGTAACACAAGATTCCTCAATAGCTTTTACGGAAGCAGAAACTAGGGTCACTTGATGTTGTTTAAACATTGCGGTCATGGCACTAGTCACGGCACTAGCTACGACACTGGCTATCTTGGAAGAATCGACTTTACTTTCTTTCACTTGAGAAACAATCGGTTTGTTTCTTGAATTATGAACTTTTGATTTATTTTCAATAAATCTCAACACATCTTGAGTACTTCATTCTAAAAGATTGCCACCGGCGGCAGAATTCAAAGAATCTTGATCGGATGGGTTTAAACCGTTGTAGAAGGTATCGAGTTGATGCAATTTGGTAAAACTGTGATGTGGGCATGCTCGAAGTAGATCCTTAAAATGGTCCCATGCCTCATAAAGTGATTCATCAAAACGTTGTTGAAAATTTGAAATTTCATTCTGAAGATTTGTTGTTTTTCGTTGTTCAAAGTTGGAAATTTCATTTTGGAGATTTGTCGTTCTTGAGGGAGGAAAGAATTCATTGATGAATTTGGAAACAAGATCTTCCCAAGTGAGAATAGAACGAGGGGGTTCTTTTTCGAGCCAACGACGGGCTGCCCCCGCAAGAGAGAATGGAAAAAGTATAAGCTAATGCGCCGAATTAGCCCATCATCCTTGTATTTATATTGTGGAAGTTATTTTGTTAAACCAACGAATATGGAATGAGGATTGTCTTCTCCTCAAGTCCAATATATTGGTCCAATCATGCATATTAATGAGACTATGCTTGAGCTCGAAATGCTCAGCAAGAATTGTTGGAACCACAATTGCCTCAGCATAACCCTCGGTAGGTGCACGGAGCAATTCCGCCATAGTACGTTGGATCGCGACCATCGTATCTACGGAGATTACGGTCAAGAGAAAAGATTGCTTTGAACGTCTACGGTTACGACTTTTGGATTTGAAGTATTGATTAGGAGAAGATTCACCAACTAGATTCAAGAAGAGCGAGCGGGTTTGCATACACTAAAAACAAAATAAAAAGAAAAATATTTTTGTAACCGATAATCAAACAAGTGTACGGTGGCTCTTTAGAAAACGCACAAAGAAGCAGAGGAACGGGAAAGCGCGAAGCTATTAAAAACCTTCTCTTTTCGGGTCGAAGTTCGTTGGATCGACCCTCTTTATACCTCTCTTATAGTTTGTAATCTAAAGGTGAGCCGATTTCACAAGTGACATAACGGTTGTTTTTGTTGTTTTTTGATTTTTTTGGTACTTTCAATACTTTAGGAAAAGTATTGTTGGTATTTTTTAATTTTTATAATAAGAAAATATTCACAAACGGAAAATGATAACTTCACGAGGAAGGGTCTTCAAAAACTAATCTTCAAACGTAGACACGAAAATCACACACACCTCCCCAGCAGCGGCGCCAAAAATTGATTACAACTTTACTATATATATAAATATAAATATAAATATATATAATAAGAATTATCAAAATCAATAATATGAAGAAATTCCAAGAGGCTTTTAAAAGATAATTGCTTTTTTCCAAAGCAAAACCTTAAAAACCTACCCGGGTCGTTTCCCAACGAGGCGTGAATTGAGAATCGGTTACGTTCATGATCGCGTTTTTGAATGATCAAAGATTTGGATTTGGTTTTCTAATTCTACTAAACAAAATGTAAAAACATGTAAATGCAAGTAAACAAGTAAAGCAATTAAAGACTTAAACGAAAAACGTTAACGAGAATCAAAACCCGTTCTTTAAAAAAATAAATTCTACAATTTAAACCCTACGGATACAAATTTAATTTTCCTAAGTCCTAAATGATAAAAGAAAATTTAAAAAAAAAGAATTATATTTTTTTGATTTATATTTAATTTAATATGAATTAAAAACAGTTTTAATACGAAAAATTCATTAAAAATACTAAATTAAATGGGAAAAATCTGAAAAAAATCAGGGAAAGTGCTTTGAATAGTGCTTAATCTAAGAAAAATAAAATGGTAAAAGTGGCTTATTGAAATAATCCAGAAATAAGCTAATAAGTGCTGAAAGCTAAATGGGTAAATTGTGTATAAAAGAAAAGTAATGTAAGGTTATAACAGATGGCCCTATTTGGTGATGTGGTAGTGAGTGTGTGTGTTAAATATGTTGGTATGGTAAAGGGGAGGTCACAGGTTCGAGTCCTGTGGCCTTCCTTTTTGAAAACTCTTTTTTTTAATTTTCTTTTTACAAACTTATAAAACACACTAAAATAAGAAACTTAGAAAAAAACTTTTTATGAAACTTAATAAAGAAGCTGGAAAAAGCACAAATAAGCTTGCAGTTTTGATTTTTTACACTAAGTTATAAAAGAGCTAAATTGTTTTACCTTTTTAAGCACAAATAAGCTACCAAAGAGATTAATAAGCTCAAACATATAAAGTCATATCCCTAATAAGCACTTAAGAACATAAATAAGCAAAAACAACAAGCAGCAGAGGTCTGAAAAGTCAATAAGCTAATTGGCCAAATCTGTTGACCAAACAGCCTAAGGGGGCACTTTTGAGCTTAATTTTAAGCCACAAAAATGATCCTTATGGCTATGAGACTTATATGATCTTAAAGCTTATCCTAAGGGCTACAATAATCAGCAAACAAAAAGTGGTTTGAAATTCAAATAGGCCATGAAAATTCTTATGGAAAATGGCTGATCATACTCTGTGCATGCTGAGTTTTGGTTTTCTTTTAAAAGACAACTAGGCTTATTGCAGGCTTAATGTAAGCTAGCAAAACAAGTTAAAAATATAAAATAAGTTGAAATAGATCAAATCTAAGCTACAAACTACTATTGTTTTCAATTTCAGACCCTAGTACAGCTTTTAACTAACAAAAAAAATGGAATTGAAAAAGGCTTTTTAAAACTGAAAGGTACTTAGACACATTTGAGCAAACTTTTACAAGACTAAAACAACTCAAACTACTCTTAGTCTAGTGCATTTAGACATCATAGACAACATAATAACAACACTCAAAAGCAGTTTTTAAGGTCCTTTATCAAATAAGCTTATTCAAAACAGATTCAACACACAGATTTGGAAAACTTATAGACACAACTATAAAACTTACTTTTAAACTTTAAGGCTTTTTAAAAAAGACGAACACAACTCAAAAGGGCTAGTTAAAGTTAAATGAATGACCCAAAAAAGTTTTCTAAACAATTTTGACCCGTTTTACCCCTTAACCCAAACACCCCTTAAAGTTTCCAAAATCTATTTTAAAACTTGTTTAGACTGATTTAAGCCAAGTATTTTAAAGACAGATGACAAGCAATCTATATTAACTAATAATAAGCATATAGAACTCCGAAATAAGCACTTAAGATGAGCAAACAAGATTATGCAAATTATAAGCTAGAAAAGACAGTTTTAAAGCAAAACACACACAAAGAACATATAAACTATAAGAATGCATAAACAAGCATCAAACCTTAATAAAAAGCATAAATAAGCATATACAAACAGTGAATAAGCAGGAATAAGCAAATGAACAGTAAATGAGCAAAAAATGGAACTTACAAAAGTCCTTAGCTTTTGTGAATGATTTAAGCACTCAAATCAGTTCTAAACCAACCTATATGCTTCCCAAGAAGCACTAACCCATGGCCATCCAATATACACCATGCTCCATGAATTTCTTGACAGATTTTTGAGTGATTTTTATAATTTTCAAGACAGAAATGTAAACAAGCTTTTATATAAGCTTTGAATGAACCAAAGACTTATGTAAGAGCTTAATGACAGAATTTAAAGGACAATTAAAGTAAATGACAATATTTTAAAATAACTTAAAATTTCATTAACTTAAAAAAAATTACAATTCTTTAAAATTTAAATGACATAAAAAGTAAATTGACAGTATTAAAATGGTCGAATTAGTAAAAACAAGACTCTAGAAAAATGAGCTACAATGGCTTCTATTTATGCTTAAAATCTTCAAGTCTTGGGTCTTTACTTGTGCTTTTTCTGTGAGAGGCTGAGCACTTGTGCTTTCTTTGTGAGAGAGTCCTAAATCTTCATCAAAGCCCTCCATTTTTCTTGCTCACCAAGTAGAGAAATCACAGCCCTTGATTTGGTCTTCAATTCATTAAGCCAATGGGAACTCATAGGATTGCCAAGGTGGAATTTGTCCCATGTGATGTGGGTTAAGGGGGGATGTGACTTTGGTTTGTTTGGATGCAGGGGAGAGGTCGAGGTGAGAGTGACAGGGGAGAGTGAATAGTGCTAATGGTTTTGTGCAGGAGAATGTTTTTTAACCGTTTTGGTGATATAGGGTATAAGTTTGTGGTTTTGACAGATTAGGCCCTTGAATTTGTATTGTGTGTTTACATGGAAAGTCCTGTGGTGTGAATGGTTTTGGAGAGTTAACACTTGTAGTCTCTGAAATTGTATAGTTGTATATCATGGATGGTCCTTGGGTGAAACAGACGTTAACAGTCTTATGTTAGGCTGTTAAGTGTTTGGGCTTTGGGCTTGTTTAGCATTTTGGGCCTTAAATGGTTTTTTTAATGAATTAACCATTTAAGTGTCTTGATATTAATAGCTTAATGGGCTGCCCCGGCCCATTAGATGGGTGCGGGTTGGCCCATTAAGTATTTCTTCGGTTTCGGCTTAGACTTTGACTTTGTCGGGTATTTTTTTCTTTGACTTTGACTTTGACCGGTACACACTTTTCCATTTCGTGCTCGGTTTTGTCATTTTTGGCTTCGTTTTTGTTCTTTTCTTAGATATCCGTCACCTGCACAATACAAATGAAAACATACAAATACAATGTATTTTTGGTACGCTTTTGGTCTTTTTAGCCCATTTTTAAAGGTCAATCAAATCAATTAAATGAGGAAAATTTACAATTAACAATTTATCCCTGTCTAATTGTTATTCTTTGCATAAAATATCCTTTAAATTCACCATGGTGTAAAATCATGTTTTAACTGTAATGGGCTTATTTATAATTAGATGAGCTATGTCAAACCATTTAACAATAAACAAAGAGGTATTTACAACTCGACATGCCTTTTTGGCAAAAGGAGGAAACGCGACTAATATAAATAAACACAACGGTTCTTTTTATATAGTATATATAGGCGGGTTGTATACCGGCATATTCATCTCCTATGAATAAAAAAATGTGAAAAAAATGAACCACTCCCCTCTTGGAGAACTATGTGTTGCATCAAACTCTACCAACATGCCCATGATGTGGACAGTGATGATGGATAGAGAGGTTGAAAGGGACTATGGCATTGCTAGAAGACTTTTGAAGGTTGCTAGGGAAGTCCATACTAGTCTAAGTACTAGGCAGGAGATCATAAAAGAAGCAAAGCATCACAAGGACCCTAGAATGGTGAGAAGTGTTGCCTTCTTCAGGGAGCAACAAGCCCATGATATGAAACTACTTTATGATATTATGCTCAAGATCTCCGAGACTCAGTTAAGGACATTTGAAAAACACGAGTTTGTTCAGAATGCTAAAAATTTCTAGGGTTGTTTGGTTTTTAATTTATGTTTACGTATTCAAGTTATTAATCAGTTGGTTTATGATACTATGTTTCTCTGTTTGTTTATTGGGATTTAGTTTACAACTAATTAAATATGAAAAAAAGTCATAAATTAATTAAAGAATTAAAATCATAAGTTAAATAGATAGATTTGTAAGAATATTTGAATTACAATTTAATTAAAATGTATCAATTTTATGAGAAAAATAGAAACGAACAATCTTCTCACGATATGCCAGGGCAACGTCAATAGGATCTTCAACATCCAAAGATATGTCGTGCGCCAACCGATATAAAAAAATACAAACCCAAACACCACAATCACCAAATATACCACCCTGTTTAGGAACAGGGTCCGCAAGCTTAAATCTTATGGAATAATCAGTAGGATCTATTCCTTTCTTTTCAAATACTTTAGTTGCTCCTAGAATACCTGGAAGGCGTTCCTGTAAGTTATTCATCACTAATAGTAAGTTGTTGTTATTACTGCATTTGGTATATTATAATTATAGTTAACACTAAATGAAAATTGACTAGTTCAACATAAAAGAAGACAATAAAATAGATTGAAAACTGCAAATTTCACCATAAAGGACACCATCACAACATAAACTAAATAACCCAAAAAAAGAGGTTGCCAACTTATAACTGCAACCTTAACAAGTAGAACACAAAAGAGTTTGACAGATGACGATAGTGAGCACAAAACATAACATGACAGGACCATTACTGACGGCGCAACTTAGCCATGAAAGAGATTTTCTTCAAGACCTTTAGTTGAGTTTCACTTATTGATTTCATCAAATCCCTACATTTCTCCAACTCATAATCCTGAAGCTCTTTTAGCAAATTGTACGACTCAGCAAGAACAGTTGACAAATGCAAAAAGGGTTGCATCTCAATCATTTGTTCTCGCCTCTCTTGACAACGCAAATTCAACACTTGACAACTTGCATAAGTGTCCCTAACAGCCCTAAAATCCCTTTCATTGTCAATCTCAAACAACTTAATCATCATGTCTTTGTCATCTACGGAGTTTGCATAAGTAGCTAGGCGAGTAAGGTGATACATTTTAGTGTGTTTTAAGTGAATGTAAGGTGTATGGAAAAGGATTGGTAGAGAAAAGGCTTATATAGAGAAAAAACATTTTATAATGTGTTTAGTGTACTTACTTGAACATAGGTATGACTAGTAGGAAAATGGCAAAAATCATTAATTGTGATTAGAAGGTATTAAATGATGTTGGCAGACATGTTAAACAGGACTTGTACCAGAATTAGTTACAAACAAATGGAAGTGAACTTAGTTCCATTACTAATTTAATAACCAATGCTAATGTGTTATGTGTACTTACTTGAACTAGTTACCTATGATGAACTACAGGTCAATTACAAGTTTCTACTTGAACCAGTTCCCTTGCCTTGGTTCAAATATGATTCTTTAAAGATTAAGCAACACCTAGGAAGTATAACAAAACATACAAAATGTACCTTTAAACATTCCCGAACACGGACATAGAAATCACGAGACTCATAGTCATAAGTGTCTCCACTATCATAGAAAGTGACCAATCCGGAAACTATATCAAAGTGGGCAAGACACCAATGCTGAGCCGTTTCGTTAATAGGAAAAAAATACCTACAACGTTTACAATGTTTCTTAGGATTGCAGATATTATAGGTGATATGGATTGAACAATTGTAACGCAATTAAGCGTCAACTATTACCTGATCAACATCGCTCCATGGAGTGGCATACTTATCACCGTTGGCATAAAACAAGGGGGTGCTGTTTTGCAGAAGTATCTGAACAAAGTAACAGCTGACCATGGCCCAGTTAGCATTATCAGGTCTCCCATGCCACATATAATCGACCCACAAGTCAATGTGCTGTTAATGACAGAATAAAATTAGCGTTACAAATACAGTAGGCTTTAAGTTTATATTTCAAATTAAGTTTAATTAGTTTTTTGTAATCATACTAACCTCTTCACTTAGCCAGCCTTTTCGAGTAGGGTCTAAGCACACTAATGTTAACCAGAAATTCCGACCTACGGTGTAATCATCGCTCCATGGAAACTTACACTTAATATTTCCTTCTCGACTAATAAATCGTTGGATATCTGGAGTCAACCAAACTGTGTCTAATGAATGAAACGAGCGTGAAAGATCCTACACAAAGATTATAAGTATATATAAGCGGATACAAATAATGATGGAAGGGATAAAATGATGACTATTATACCTCAACCCATGGTTTCACTTTTCTAAGCAACTCCGCCAAAGAGGGATCATTTACGTTTAGTCGGTGTTTGTTTATCTTAACCTAACTTACAGTGGATTTTGTTTTCCCAGACATACTATCAATGTGATTCCCCTTTGTATGTGTTAACTTTCCCAATATGCTTTTCACATGAGTTGAATTCATAAACGCTTGCCGCCTTTTTTTTTCAACCCCGATATCTCCAACAGATTTTCTTCTTCCAACTTCATCCTCTTAGCCTCATTGACCCTAAACCTCTGTTCTCCTATAATGTTCTTTTCGTGTTCCAAACGCATACGTTCTTCAGCTTCCAAACACAATCTTAATTCCTCTTCAACAAGATAATCATGTAATTAATAAGTAAATCATTATCAGATATTGTCAAATCATTAGCTGTAAAATTATCAAACTTCATGTTTATTAAATTAGAAAGATTTTCATCTGTATAAAGTGGTTGACTCAATTCCTCAAATAAGATATTCAATGAATTCATAAACTCACAGCCCAATCTGGAAAATTCGTCGTTAAACTGAAACAACTGCTAGAAAAAAAAGTATACATAAGAACAACCTAAAAATGCATGTCAAATATGAAAACAACTAATTCAGAAACTATACCCCATATTCGTTCTTTCTTTCTCGTGCAAGAACCTGCAAAGTGGTGAACAAATATTACCAAATACTATTTAAAAACATCAAAATTGAATATTGTAGTTGGTATAAATTGAAATACAAAACTTGATCCTTAACCTGAATAATAGTCTCAAGTTTGAAAACACGGAGATTTAGCTGACTAATAACTTCATCCTTAATCCATTTTTTGGGCCTACTAATAACAGTCGTCAAAACACCCGACGATGTTATGAAACTTGAATGACCACGTTTGCGTGACTTCTCCAACTTTGCAAGATATGTTTCATACAGGCTATGATGTTGTACAACCGGAGCTTTTGGAACATGTTGTCGGAAAAACAACTGGCTACGTATCCACCATGATGACTCGTACTCAGCTTTAGTAGGCCTGATATCACTAGTTGTGGTCGATTCCTATTTATATTACACACATAATTTATGAGATGTACTAATCAAATTGCGCGTGAATTATTATTACTATTATTTAAATGAACCTGCTCTAACCTTTGCAAAAAGGTAACCACAATCAGATCTGTTAAAGATCGACTTTTTCGACCAACCAACTGCTCTTGGTATAACATTTGGATCTTTAATCCACCAACAATTGCATCTTTCAAATGACTCAAAGATCCAAACCTACATAATATACCAACTTATAGTCAAAAACTTATATCCACATTCAAAATTAACAGAGTAACAAAAATATTTCAATATATCGTAATATGGTTTACCTGGAAAGCAAAAACAAAGCCAGACAACGTATACGTAGGAACATACATTCGATCTCTCTTCATTCCAAAATAGTGCTCATCCCTGTGATTTTCTATCACATTATGAATTTGGTCATATAAATGTGTCCATATGTGCTCACCCCATGGAAAACAATTCCAATCTTCTAGACTTTTAACCAATCGGAACAAGGTATCATCCACCAGGCATGTCAACAACCGACCCATAAAGATAACCTCTAAACGTAAAATAAGACAAAGACGTATGAAGTCTTGATCACATAGCTTTTGAAATGTCTCTTCATCCTCAATAACACCAAACACATCTAAGTTTGTTACACTTAAACCTAGCTTATGTGGAAAAACTCTATTACGAAACTTTAGCTCCCCGGAAGTATATAAACCAAAGTTTACATGGCCAAAAGGCAAACCAATAACGAGAGCAAACTCTGGACGACCAAAATGCAGACTATGACCTTCAGTATAATAAATGAGAGGCATATCATAATGAGAAGCATCCACTTTATGTTGTTTTCGTAGCATATAATCTATGAGTTGTGGTTCATGATCAAAAAATAATAAATCCAACCAATAACCAAAACAGCTACTCCTAAACAAGTTTCGTCGATTAGCATCTAACTTTTGTTTTATTAACTAAAAGTAGTTCAATTTACTCCTGATTATGACTTTAGATTCTAAGTCCTGAAAACAAAAAAAAATAAAACATATTTCAAAATCAAATTAATTAAATTCAAAGTAAAAATAACTATATAATATAACATATGAGAGTAATGATAATCATTAAATTGATTATGACTTTCAATAGCAAAGTTTTTGATTAAAAGTCGTTAAACAGTTATCATTCTAAAATAAAACGATTTGAATTCTATAATGTAAAAATCAACAACAAAACCTACAACATAAATGGGTTTGATAATTTGAAAATAAGAAATGAAATCACGTACCCTGTTATACCACATTATGGATCCGACGATACTCATGTTCAAAAATTCCGGCCAAAGCTTACAATAACAGAAGCATTCATGGGGAGAAGATGGAAGACTTGAGGACGATGGAGAAGATGAAGAAAATGACGGGTTGGCAACACTTAGTAGAAGATGGACGATGGAGAAGATGGACAATGGAGAAGATGGAAGGGAGGGAGATGATGAAACTGTGTGTAAATATATTTGTACACACAGTAAAGTGTGTATAAAAAGATAATAAAGTATGTGTATATTACAAAATATACACACAGTAAACTGTGTGTATATTTACATATACAAAAAAAGATAATATTTATTAAAGTTGCCCAAATAAAATTAGTTTGGTTTCCATACGGTACAAGTTGCGCCATGTTAATTGTACTTGTGTGTAAGACTTTTTCAAAAATAAAATATTAGTGTGAAATTACATTTTAACCAGTTGCCCTAAGTACAATTCGCCCCAAAAGTAGACGTTGCTAAAAAACATATCAAGTATTTATACCTTACACATACGGGACACTTGGCAAATTCTTCCATGGTTGCCCAGTAGCCAAGTTGCCCGGGGTCAGTTTTGGAAAAAGATGTTCCTGGGCTTAGGGTTGCATTTTGGGTTTAGATTTTAGGCCAAAAATGGAATTATCCCTAATATTAAGCTTGCGTATGAACAGTGTTACATACTTGCTGTTGGACGGATCGGTTCAACCAGAGAAGAGTTTTGGCGTTCTCAAATCATTCAATTCTGACCCTACCATTGATGTTTTTCTCCTAACAACACATGGTAAGTTGTATTTCTATATGATCTTGGAGACTGGGGAATTTGTATAAAATATATTGCTTGACCATTTATAGTGTTTTTTAAACGGCAACTAACTATGTCACAAATACAACAAATATATCTCACACGTCCTAAGTGAGACATGAACCCACACTTCTTACACAATAAGGGGTACCATTGGGGATACAAGCCCTTTGGTCATTTGTAGGGTTCTATCAATAACTTTTTGTCTTTTGCAGTCGGTGGTCTTGGTTTGAATTTGACATCAGCTCATACCTTAGTTTTCATGAAGCATGATTGGAATCCTATGCGGGACCTCCAGGTACGGTATGACTTATTGAAGTGGCATTTTTTAACCATTTACTTGTGAATGTGTTGGTCTGGATTGTTTTATTTTACAAACCACGTCAAATGGGTTGAAAAGAAGATATCTTTAATGCAATACAATCTGTTAAATTGTTTTGTTTCATGATTAAAAGTGGTTTAAACGTGTTTGCGAGGTCAACTACACAGCACCGGTACTAAAAATGAACCATTCCAACGCACCCAACTTGCCTATCTTACTACTTCTAAATTGATCCATCTGGTGTTACTGATATCTGAAAACGGAAACATCCCAGGCATACCGGTATTGAAATATGGTGAAAATGACTGTTGACAATTCTTTTCTTATATATACTATGCAAATTCAGGCAATGGATAGAGCACACAGGTTGGGCCAGCGCAAGGTCGTTAACGTTCATCGTCTAATAATGAGAGGAACTTTGAAAGAGAAGGTGATGAGCCTCCAAAAGTTCAAAGTCTCCGTAGCCAATGCTGTCATTAACTCAGAAAACGCTAGTCTCAAAACAATAACACCGATCAATTACTTGATCTATTTACTCCAGCAGATTCTAAAAAGGTAACAACTCTTAACATTACCTTATCTTAATTATACCAAAATGACTATTTTACCCTTGTTACATCATTATACGGTTTTTCAGGGTGCATCTACTTCAAAGGGTTCTGAAAATAATGATGGGTTATCAAAGGTACCAGGTAGCGGTAAAGGGCTAAAAGCCATCCTTGGTGGACTTGAGGAGCTTTGGGATCAATCATACAGAAGAATACAATTTAAGCCAGTTTTTAGCCAAGTTGAATGCCTGAGCGGTAGAGACGGAAATGTTTAAAAAATCCTTTTCATTTTGTTGTCAGATGAGCAAGTTCTTGGAACAAGTCCGATAGGGTGAAAGCATAGACTACATGTACAGTTTACATTTTTTGAGCCTGAGCTCGTGATTTTGACAAAGTTTTGGGTAGGTTCTTTTCACCCCCTTGGAATTACCTTTTTTGCCCTTAGGCTGTTTATTTAGCATTCATGTCGTATAGAGTAGGGAATAGGGAGTAACTGACGAATCAGAGGATGATAATGTAACAATCAGATTCTGTTTTGAGTAAGCGCAAAATTTTCTCTCTATAACTAATTCATTTGTATGTTTTGTATCGGTTCTTTTGGTGCATGCGTTAGCTCATAATGCCTCTTATGAAGAGGCATGGAAACATCTCATATTCAGGAGCAGTATCATTATCATAATAATTGTCAAAGTTTGATATCTTAGAGAGTGCATTTGTTTCATAGACAGGTGGTGTATTAGTCTTAGAGTGATGTGGCTTCTTTCATACCTGCCTTAAGTATGGGATTAGCATTTAGTTCCCTCATTTCTTCTTCTTAATCTGCATCGGGCAAGAAGTCATACTTTTTGGCATTTGGTAGAATCCCAGACTCATCATGTTTAGCCATCAACACCCTTTTCGACCACGATCCTGACCTTACCAGCACCGGGGGTGTACTAATCAATGAACCCCTGCAACCTACTTTCTTTTCTGACAAAATCAACCAAGCCTAACCGGTCACGCATGTTGTTGATATTGATTGAGTTGGAGGGATAATACGTTGAATTAGCCTCGTTAGCTTGTTTATGTAATCATTTGCAAGAGGACGTACTACCTTGCAGTTATAATACCTAGAGTAAATTGTATTTTTGGTCCCTGTGGTTTGGCCAAATTGCAGGTTTGGTCCTTGTCTTTTCAAAATTAAAATGAAGGTCCCTATTTTGAAGTTTTGGTTGCATGTTTGGTCCTGACCAAAAGTTAAATGACTAAAATACCCTCGTTTTGGTTGCATGTTTGGCCTGATGAAGGGTATTTTAGTCATTTAACTTTTGGTCAGGAACCAAACATGCAAACAAAACTTCAAAACAGGGACCTTCACTGCAATTTCGAAATTATAGGGACCAAACTTGCAATTTTGCCAAACCACAGGGACCAAAAATGCAATTTACTCTAATACTTATACTGATTTGTATTCTGCCAGTTCCATTATTACTAACCACTTGTGCAACAACATTCCCATTTGGGTTCCCAACAGAATTCAAACTTGCTGCATTATACTGATTCCCCACATGCTTGTCGCGGGTGTTTGATAAAATCTTTTGGTTGTTGTTAGTTGGTGTGGAAATATGCATCTTGATAGCATTAGACATTACTTCAAATGATTTGTTCAGGGAAACAATAGGATCATTGACATCTACAATGTCTTCCATGACTGGTGAGTGTTGCACAAAGTTAGTGTTGGATTGTGATGGTTGTTCTAATGTATAAACTGGTAATGGGTATGTTTGATGTGGTGTATTTGCAAAGAAAGCGAAAGGATCTAATTGTGTCTTAGCAAAGATGTCCTGTTGAGTAATTATTGCTAACAACGTGTGTGAAATGATAATAGGATCTTATAGACAATATATGTGTGATTTTCATAGTGTTATTGTCTTAATTTTATTGTGTTTGCTCAATGAAATAATTGCGTTTTTGATTTGTTGTGAATCATGTTTGGTTTAGGAAATTAGAGTTGCTTAATATGTAATGATTATTGTTTTTAAAAGTTACAAATCCACATTGACTTCACTAAAACCAAAGAAAAACCCCAACTCACTTTTGGCCAAAGTTAATGAACTCGCAAATTATATAAGCCGTAACTCACTCTTATGCATGTTCTAACACGCTTGTTATGAGTTCTAACTCGCTTATGGTCAAGGTTACAACTCGCTTTTAGTTCAAACGAGTGGGAAAGTGACCCCCTCGTTGCGGCGAGGGCTAAATTGTTGGTACAATGCATGGGTAAGTTGTTTTTTATATAAGTTAGAGGATCATTTTTGGTAACTTTGTATTTCCGAAACTCATTTGGTGTCCTTTTGATTTTGGTACTTAGGAGGACTTATTTGTTTATTTTTTTATGCTTGAAGGGTGAAATTTGGTGTGCTTTTTGGTACTTAGAGGAGTAACAAAATTCGTCAGCATTTATCCATAAATATACAATTTCAATTATTTGAAGTCAAATGGTGAAATGAATCATAATGTGTATTCCTTCTAGGCTATCTTCTCTTAGACATGACCTGTACGTATTGTGAATCTCCTAATATTTAGTTTTATTAATGTCGTATTAGATGTGTATTAGCTAGGTGATATCATGGATCTCATAAGATACAAAAACATATTAAGAAGAGTAAATTACAAGGATAAATTATGTGGTTAGTCAGAAATTGCATTTAGTATTAGATATGTTTGGACTAATTAAAAAGGCCAAAAAGGGTCAACAAAAGCCCAACAGAAGCCCACCTTTACTTTGTTTTCTAGTGTGATGACTTTTAGTATATATAGCAATAGCAATAGCAATGCCTACAATTCTCTGAATATTAAGAGAGTTCCCAACTCGCTGATTTTGAAAAAAAAAAGTAACACTTGTGAATTCACAACCCGTTTAAAACTGAAAACAAAAAATTGATGAGACGATTGAATTGAGAACTCGCTTTTGAGGGTTTTGACCACTGGAACTTGCTTATGAGGGTTTTGACTAAGTGAGATGGGTCTAAACTTGCTATTTTCTTGCTAGAACTCGCAGATTTTTGAAAGAGACAAAACTTCCAAGCTCTTAAAAACATTAATTTTATCGTTCTTTGTTCAAACTTTTTGCATAGAATATGTTAATACAAATAATGTCTAAAAACGTTATTTATATTTTTCGACCTCTCAATATTTTGATAATAACAAAATGTGAAAACGTTTACGATAAAATCAAACGTTTATAAATTACTAATCATAAAATTCTATTTCTAAGATTAATCACTTAAGGTATGGATAAACAAATCATTAAACATGATTAGTGATCAAGAAAATACTTTTTCTCTTTCATAAACCTTACATTTTTACAAAAGTGTTTTACAAAAATATAAACACAAAATAATTATTTATAAAAGAAATGTTTTATTAAAAACATAAAATTTGAAATTCAAATTTTCCCCCTAAAATAAAAGGTTCTATAACAGATACAACATTCACCACAAAAGGATAAAAAAGGGAGCGTAGTCTACGGTGGCCCCCTTATAGGCCTGGCGGCCCCCTTATATATAAGGGACCGTCGGGACCGCCGTCAGCAACGACTATATTTTTGTCCCCTATAAATACTAGGCCACCCCATCTGAAAAACAGAACCTCTTGCCATGAATTTTCTCAGATCTATTTTTCTCTCTTCTTCCTTTCTTTCTAAAACACATATCTTGATCACTAACATACATTGATCTTGTTTCAAGTGATTAATTCTTTCTTTCTCTCTTCTTCTTCTAATCAAAGTGCAAGAGAAGAACAATCGTATTCTTCTACATACGATTTGTTATCAAGTGATCTCTCTCTTCCTCCTCAAGATCACATATCTTCATTACATTTATTTAGTGTTGTTGTGTAAATTGGATTGTGTGTAGATCCAAGTGTGTAAATTGTGTATTGGTGTGATTTGGATTGTGTGTCAATCCAAAGGTATATATATCTTGTGAGTGTATAAAGACTTAGTGAAGTCTTAGATTGGTTCTAGCTAAGATTAGGACTCGACATCTTGCTTAGTGTCAGAAAAGAAAGTAAGCGATGTGTAAACGGTTTTCTCCGCCTAAAGGGAGCTTGTTGACATAGTGAAATCTCGAGTGGAGTACTCTGGGAGTGGAGTAGGAATGAAGAGGTGCTTCGTTGCCGAACCACTATAAATCTTGGTGTCTTGGTTTGATCGTTTCTTTCTCTATCTCTTTATTATTATTGTTTACTTTGTTCATTACATTAGATAATTTAGTTGTGATTTATATTGTTGATTGATTGACACATAACTCGAATCAAAGAATTTTCTAAGCAAAGTTTTTAAAACGACCAATTAACCGGTAAACTATTCAACCCCCTTCTATTTTTCCACAGAATCCTTTAGAACACTCGAAACTACAACGAAGTTGCAAACTTTATGACATTTGAACGCGAAATCAATGATTTTGAAGCACTTAATGTATGAACACAAAAACGCAAAATAAAAAAAACGACTAGTTTTTGATTTTTGATTTTTGTGCAAATTTGTTTGAAAACAAATCATAAACAACAGAACATAATCTTTGTGATTTAAGTTTCTTAACAAATTTAAAACAAATCAAAACGTGAGAAATTTATGTTGAACTCGCTGTTTCAAACAAAATTGTTGTGAACTCGCTTAAGGGCCAAAAGAACAATCGTAAGTACCACTAAAAGAACAAGGCTTAAGGCCCAAAAGAAAACAAGTGGAAAGCGTTTTTGTATGCTAACTTGTTTGAACAAAAGAAAAATATAATTTTATGAACTCCCTTATTGTAAATATTAGAGTTAACTACATTTTTTGTCTTTGTGGTTTACCGGGTATAACAGTTTTGATTAAAACGTAACGGATTTTGGACGACCCGTAACACTTTTGGTCTAATTTTCGTTGACTGTTAGTTTGACTAGTTAAAACAACATAAAATGACTAAAATACCATTCCTTCATTTTTTATTCACCTTTTATTATGATTATCATTGTTATCACTTTTTTTTCTTTATATAAATCACTTTTATTAGTATTATTTAAACACAAAAACATAAGCTGATCCAACCACTTCTATAAATACATTCATCACTTTCATTTTTTAGCAAAACAAAACTCTAAAACCAAAAAAAAAACATAAACACCTCCACCTTTTCATTTCCATCGAAACACATGATCCAAAAACACAACTCACAAATCTACACAATAGATATAACCATATTCACATGTTCATCAGCCACCAATAACCATCAAATCCAATAACCATCTTCCAAATCTCAACAAACCCTTATAATCTCATTCCAATCTTCATTAGTCACCAAAACCCAAAAGAAATATTAAAAAAAATCAAACACATTTTCTATTTAATAAACAATAGCAGCCACCCATCCTTATATCCCCTTATCACTTCAATAAGTTAACACTTCTATTTTACTTAATCTGCTCAAATATTGTCACATCCCGACAAAGGCGAAAACACGAGTATGCGACAAGAATGATCAATCATAACACAAGATACAAAATAGAAAAGTTCTAATATGCATAAATGAAAAAGTGTCATGAAGATCATCCACCTCAAGTACAGACTTGAGTGAAATCCCAACAAGAACACATCACGTTACTTACAAATTTAAATGCCCACGCAGGGGTCCAAACAATATTAAACATCAATCCTCAAGAAAATAAATCCATAACATACTTCAAAAGCAAGACCTCTCAAACATGATCCATACATAATACACTTAAAGTCCGCTATCACACATCTCAATCTTAACGATCATTCTCTTCACCTGAAAATGATACTCGAAAACGTTAACAATAACGTTGGTGAGCTCGTAGGTTTGAAGAAAACCTAGTCGATGTGCCAATATCTCAAACAGTGGACAATTGTGCGATATGACAATGAATATATGTAAAACAATCACAACCCATGACTTGGCATCCCCGCTAATCATGTACCAAGACCTAGCATCCCTGCTAGTCTCATCACCAGCGTGTACCAACGCTCTTGGGGTCGCACCCCGAGGTTATACGCACCTAAAAGCCTACCAGCACTGGAGCATTTACAATAAGGCAACCTTTCAGAAACATAGCAAATCCTTGCTAATCACACCATGCCATGCACCTCGATGCATGCAAGAACAATCATACCACATAATATTCACATAGCAGTCATAAGCACATAAATTTTCCCCAAAACAAACAACATTTCACACAGTTCAAAACACATTTGAGTATCATTTTCTCCCAACGGAAAAGATTTAAAAAGTGGGGCTACGAGAACTCACCTCAAGCAAATGTCTCAACCAGCCAACTCAATATCACACAAGCAAATGCAACGACGTCCAAACACGACCTAGTCCAATTAATGTTCCACTTAGACATTTATTTCCAAAACAGTTTTCGGGTCTGATGCATAGAGTTCAGACGCATGTTGTACGGTTATCCTTAACGTTTTCAGTGGTGTGATGGTTGATGACTTATCTTCAAAAATAATGTACTTCCCACTCATACTTTAGTATAATATATATACTTATACCTTGCTAATATAATAGATAAGTAATTATGAGATAATAAATACTTATATATATATATATATATATATATATATATATATATAAATATTAATTCATCATTTAAGTTATAAGAAACGAAACGTTTAATTATACTAAACATTTTAGAAAAGTTTTAGAAAAATATAATTTTCATCTTTTAGTCGACTTACTAAAATAATAAAATAATAATATTTTATTATTAAATCGAGAAATCGCGTTTTGAGTAAAACTCTAAGTATAAACTTTTTACGAAATTTCGACATGACCCGTTCGTTTACACAACGTTTTCCAAAGTTTTAAACCCTTAATTTCAAACATTTTCACAATTTACCAATTTTCGACAAAACAACAAAATTACATCTCGCAATGCTTATCAAAGTATATTTCCCAAAATGACTTTCAATATCAATTCATAAGTATGTTTCGCTTTCCAAAAGTTCTCCAAAACTCATAATACGACTACTTTACGCTTATTAGGCCTTAAGGCTCAATAAGGATCTATTAAGATATTTATATGTATAATATATACTTTAGGCCCAATACCAAAGCCCATTAGTAAATATAAACCCAAAACAATAGCTAACAAAATAATTCGGACCACAATAAGCCCACAATAAGCCATGGCTTATTGGGTCGTGAGCCCTTAAGCTCCCAAAACCAATCCACTAAGCTCGAAAATAAGCTAATAAGCTACGTAGTATATTCGGTTATCACCATAAGCTATCAAAATAGTCTACAAAAATACGACATAAGAGGTAAATAACCAAAAATATCCTTCTTGTATTTTCCCTTTTTGTCGTGAGCTAATAAGCCCAAAATAAGCCACGAAATGCTTATAAATAAGCCAATAAGCTATAAACAAAATAAGCCACATAGCAAGAAAATATTTTTCAACCATCACGGCCACAACAATAAAACTACAAAATCCTTATTCCATTTTTATTTTCTATTCGAACCAAATGCACCCCTTTTATTCCTTTCGTAAACCTTTTGTGTTCAATTTTTAACAAACGCGCCGTACAAATAGCTTCTATGCATCATTTAACACTCAAAAGTACAAGTTAAATCAAGATTTAGAAAACTTACAAAGAGGGTTTCAAAAAGCGAGAATGAACGCGAACCGACTACCCAAACGTAGTTTAAACAATAACCCGAATACTAGAATCAACCCACGACTCCGCAAATCTTCATGTTTTTGATCAAGTTTCAAAAATTATAAGTGTATGTGTGTGTGTTTATTCGGACGAACCAAATAGAGCAAGGAAACTGTGTGAGTGCTTGTTTTTTATTTTGAAAATCACATGAGAAGTGTGTTGTGTGTGGAAATTATAGGGGGTGAATATGTTTCCATTTAAAAACTTAAAATATTTAGTATCAAATTATCCATCAAGTTAGATGCAATATGATGAGTGTAAATAATACATCTATATCCACTAGAACATGTCATAGCAATATAAACACAATCATAATGTTAGCTTCTATCCATGACACAATCATCATCCAAACAATATAAGCAACAATCAACACACATATAGATCTAATGCAAATATAAATGTAAGGCGATAAGGTAAATAAAGATGTAATGCGAAAAGTAAAGGAAAGTGCAAACCGAACGCGATGATTTATAGTGGGTCGGTCACGAAGCACCTCTTCGCCCTACTCCACTCCCCGAGTACCCAACTCGAGAGTTACTTCACTAGTCAACAAGCTCCCTTTAGGCAGAGAAAAATCGTACACAACTAAGCTTACACCGATTTCCGACACTAAGCCAAATGTCGAGTTCTAATCATAGCTATAACCAATCTATCACAATTTATGTATTTTGAGGACTAAAATACTAACCGCACAACTTCACTTCACGACACAACTTCACTTCACCGCATAACTTCACTTCACCGCACAACGTTACTTCACGACACAACTTCACTTCACCGCACAACTTCACTTCACCGATCTATAACATTGTGCAGTTAGACAGTGCCACGACGCACTAATACATAACTTCGTATCTTATGATATCGAGAGTTTCTTCTCTTGCCTTGGAGAATAGCTTGAATCGCTTGAAAACAAATGCTTAAGATTAAATGATCAAAGGATTGTACGTGATGTATAAATAGATTTTAGACAGAAAAGAATGAGTGCAAAAGGTGAGAAAATCAGTGGGGAATAGTCAAGTATTTATAGGCAAACTGAGTTGTCTTTTTGTCTGGGTGGTTCCCTTAATTAGGGTGCCGGTACTCTTAATAATTAAGGGGACCTCCCTTATAATCAAGGAGGCCGCCCAGCCCAGACGCTCCATTTTTTGTCTTTTCTGGGGGAGGTATTTTCTGGAACATTTCTAGTCGTTTTTAGGTAGAAAATTTGAATTCAAAATATTTATTTGAATAAAACATTTCTTTTAAATCTAAAAATGTTTTGTAAAATTTTAAAAATGTTTGTGACATTTTTTATAAAAACATGTGAGGTTAAATAAAAATTCCTTTGATCATAAATAAATTAAACATTTATTTATTCATACCTTAAGTGATTTACGTCGGGTGCAAACTTCGTTGAAGCAGTCTTGAGACGTCGAGAGATGTTGTCGTATGAATGCATTGATGATTTTGATCACAAGTAACTTAAGCACTTTACGTTATGTGTTATAAATTACATGTTTGTCATCACCAAAACATAAAGAGAATGTATAGATTAAATATCATAATATTTCTACCAACAATCTCCCCCTTTTTATGATGACAAAATATGTAAACTATAACTCATAGTAAAATGTATAAGTTACTTGTTTATACTTCTTCTCCCCTTTTGTCGAAGCAAAAAGGTGGACTCTTAGGCGAGCTTGCATCATCCCCAGTGAAGTCTTGCTCCTATCAACCCCGTTTAATCATCCTAAGATATCTACTTTGACACTCGAGCACCCCTTAGCTCATTGCACTCCTATGACACTTGTATTCCATATATATAGACTTTAGCGGATCCATGGATCAAATTTAACCTACATCAAGGGTTAGTTTCGTGCAACATAATATATATATATATATATATATATTATACTATATATTATATATTATTATATATATAATTAAATATATATATTCAATATATATATATTATATATATAGAGCGTATTAAAGGGTTGATTACATATTTCAAGAAATGTGTAGATGTCATAACGGTTGCAACCTCCCCCTCGGTGTATGCTCCCCTTGTTTGGGGCACCAAGGAATCAAGCTACGAAAGTGTGCTACAAAAAAATTGTAGAAAGTGCGATATATATATAAATAACGATGATATAGATCTATATATAATATTATATAATATATAGCAATACACTAACGGGGAACAAGTCATGCATGTCTTAGATATATGCACTCTAAACTATGGCATTTAAAAAAATAAACCTAGACACATGAAATCATTGTTTTAATAACCTAATTCCATGATAAAAAGAATCATAACATATACTTAAGACATGCGAATGTTTAGGAACCAATGATATGGTTCGGCCGGAACATGCTTAAGGACTAAGACTTGACCAACACCCTTCGGTATAATATCGACTTTAATAAACGAGAACAAGATTCGTTTACTGATTGACACGCTATTATTATGAGAATGACTTCTTCCAAGATGTCATTTGGATAAGAAGTATTAACATATTTTGATCGATACGTTCCTTATGGTATCGTCATCTAACCAAGATGATGATGTGGATTTGAATAGACTAAGGGTTTTATTGAGAGATTCCTAAATCCTCAAGGTTTATTTGTTAAGCATTATGTATGCTTTTCATGTTTGGGGTGTTTAAGGATAAACATTATCGTAAGAATTTAGGTCGAACTAAATGTTGATGATAAGGATGATTTGTTAGGGAAACATAAATGAAAAAGGATGAGCGTGAATGGAAAGGGAAGGTGTTGACTATAGGTTTGTTAGGTGTTTTGTTGGTTGTTAATGTTGACAAACAAAGGTGAAAATGTGAAATGAGGTAGTAGTTCTTTCATGGTGAAAGAAAAATGAAAGACATGACAGTGTGATGACTCAACAACACTTGAAGATTGAATATCTTCTTTGTGTTCTTCACTTGCTAGAAAGTGGAAATGATTAGATGATAAGACGCATTTCATTACGAAATTCACTTGAGTTTTGACAACATAGGCACACATGCTTATGAGTGTCAGGATATGAGGACGAGACACATTTCATTATGAAATTCACTTAACTTTCAAAAACATAGGCACACATACTTATGAGTGTCAGGAAATAAAGATGAGACGCATTTCATTTGCGAAATTCACTTGCGGGGAATGGTTACATGGTAAATCTTCTTATGAATATGACTAGGTGGATGACTCAAGATTGGTAGTGGTAAAGATGACTCGGTTTTACATTGTTGGTTTCTAGTGAATAAGAATCACATATGTGAGTTCTTGAGAGTATTTGGATAAAGGATATATGTCAACAGGTGTGTTTTCCCTTCCCTTTTATTTCATGCTCATCTAGACATAAATTGTGGAATAAAAAGAATAAATAAAGAAAAATAAAGACGGCAGCGATGAGCTTGACAATGTCATGACGGATGACGGTTAGCATACGATGAACTTCATCCACGAAGTTATGTAGCTCTTCTCGAGTATTGCGAAGGTTCATAGAACAATCACACGACGAGGTACGAAGTTGTCTTAAAGGTGGTAGCAGAAATGTGGACGGAAGTTATTAACCATCTATATAATAATAGAGCCATGATTAAGGTTTTTGTGAAATGACTTAGACATGAGCAATGAGTGACATTTTAATTTGCATTTCGCGAATTAAAAATGCTTAAACATTTCGGATGAAATGATTAAGTTGTCAAGATTTATCGGAATGTTTTTAATAGTATCAAGACTATTAAAATGAGAATGACACGTTTATGAGATTTGTTCCATCATTCCTAGACCTAGACTAAAAAAATTAAATGGTTCACGTTTGAGTGGTTTGGTGAGGATGTCGGCGATATTGTCTTCCGACGAAACTTTTTCGATGAAGATATTTCTTTTTGGACATTGTCGTGAAGGAAATGACGATGAGTTTTGATGAGTTTTCTATCCTAAGATCGATGGATAATGTTCGATCCTCATTGTGTATGAGGTGAGCATGACTATAAACCATCATGGCATTCCTAAGGGGATGGAAAGGACTAACGGAAGTGAAAGTACTTATTCTTAAGGTGTGTATATTAAAGAGGCTACGAATCACTTATATAGAAACTCGTAAGACCTTTGTCATACGAAGGTTGATGTAAGCTTTTAGCTTTAGGAAGAGCATTTTAACATATGTTCTTAAAAGGCTTGTATATGAATTTTCGGATATGACCTTTAACGTTTGCAATGTTAAGTTAAAGATACTTGAATATTTTGGATGAAATATTTAAGTTGTCAAACCTACTTGGAGGAGTGTTAGATATGTATCTAACTTTTCCTTGACGAAAGAGTGGATTATTTGGAAGAAGGCGAGATGATGATTAAAGGAATGTGTGGGTGAAGACTCTAGGAGATATAAGACCATTTTACGACTCTTTTGACTTTTTAGATTTGTGACACGGACGCGAAGAAAAATATTCTAGTGTGAGAAAAAAATATACCTAGATGCATAAGACATATAGATATAGGCATATAAGTTTATCTAAGCATGCATCGACACAATAATCAACGAGATTAATGTGTAAGACTCTATGGCATTTAAACGTCAATTGTCATATATTAATTGTCATACATTTAAGTGTAGGTGTACAATTAACACGTAAGTCATGTAAAATGACGCATACAAAACATGATAATTTTAAATGTAATCGTCATGTAAAACATGTTAGCATTTAGCATTTAGGAGCATGTGTCATTTAGATAAACTAAGAAATATTTTATCTAAATTGCTAGAAAAAGACAAATACCTTTACAGTGGACATGCATATAATATCTAAGCAATTAAACGTTGAGCATCAAGATCATGAAGACATATAATTGCATTACATGTGAACAAGTAATCATCTTGAAACATTAAAGCACATATGTGAGGTGCATTGTGTCTAGATTGACTAAGGAGAAGCCTAATTTCTACGTGCTTAGTGTGTACTCCTAATGAGATACAAAGTCTATCGATGTAGACTATCATTAGGCATATTTAGGAAGAGCCATTTAATCAAATTAGAGAATGAATATGAGACTATCACTAGTGGTGCTCAATTCAGGCTAAACATGACTATTTTTACGAGTTATAGACCAAACCCAACTTCACTCTTAGAAGCAATTCAACCGTTAGGTCAAATTGAATTTCTAGTGCAATAGATTCTCCAATAGTCATTCTCATGTTAGACAAAATAGAATTCTTATATTTGCCTAATGAAGTGTAGCAAAGATAAAATTTGTATTATCTTTTCATAGAGGGCCTAACATGACTCAACTAACATACTTTTAATTTCGGTTCGCATAATCCTAATCAAGATGTGTGGAATTCTAAGATAAGCGTAAGCAAGATGTTTTAATCTTTTGTTCAAGATCTATAGGTTGTTTGGTTTCGATTACATATTGCTTGATTTAATGGATGTCTTATATTTAGTCATCTTACATGTGTAGTTGTCACATGTGATATTTAACGTGTTTGGTTTTTCAAAAGCCAAGAGATGTGATGTGCATATTGTGACAATGACAAATATGTTATATTGAGAGTGTTTTAAGAATTCTTTATTTCATGTCATGTGAAATGAATCTCATCAATATTATTTATCTTAATTGAGTTTGTGATTCTTTAATGATAAATAATTGAAAAGAGACATATTTTATTTTTTAAACAAATATGCTTTTCTAAAATTATTATTCTTATCAATGTTGTATATCATAATTAAATAAGTATATACAATAAATGTATTTTTCGTTTTTGGATGCATTACACATATTTGATAGGTTATTTTTCAATTTCTAATACCTTAATTTTCAATTATATTAGTGTATTTTCTTGTAACACAACCATTTATGCTACGAAAAAAATAAAATGTATAGGATATATATTATCCTTTATCAATCGTTTAATACGATAAGTCCATAAAATTTTTAAACATAATGTTTCCCAAACATCATGTTATCTAAGGTGAATAAACAAGAATATTATTCTTATTTGAGAATTTAGTTAAAAGTGAATTTTAGCTTTGAGTTGTGCTTTTATGTTGTATAAAAAAAAAAAAGCAAAGTTTACATACTATTGTAGTTGCTCGTCGTTGGTTTTCAGAAATGACACATTTACCAATTGCATTGCAATGTAAATTGCTTGAATATTTCAGACGAAACATCTAAGTCGTCAATCCTACTTCATTGTGTATTTTATGCATGTATAAAACATATTAGTCTAATATTTTGAACACAACCATTGGACAAGTAGACTCAATATGGCATCATCAACACAAGTGTGAGTTATGATCCGATGCATATTCTTTTCATCTAGAAAAGGAAGTAATTATTTTCATATCAATCTAGTGTGATTGAGTATGTAGATCCAAGATAATATCTTTTGTTATATATTGATATAGTCTTGAAGCTAAACAAATAAGAATCCAATTTCATGTCCATGCTCAAAAACTTGTCAATTAGATTCGATAAATATATCAACCATAATTTGAATAATGAATCGATATATACTCGAGATCTTTCTTGACCCTCACGAACACTCATTTAAAAGAAAATAAATAAATATTTTAATAGTGTGTTCCATTAATCCTAAGATTATTCGTAAAATGATTAATAATGATTGAAAAGTTAACTTAAATTGCTTATGATTGTCATATATTTGTTTATGTGAAAGACTAATTATTGTTTACGTATAAATGTGGCACACTTTCGACAATTCATAAGTTTTATCATACAAAACACAACTCTTGTAAAATGATATATGAAATAAAATTATGTGTGTTATGTTGGATCAATTCAAACACACTTAGAGTTCGAAAATACGTTTTCTTTTACTTAAATACTAATGTATTAAAATGATCCATTTTCTCTTGTTTAAACAACCTAAGGTCAAACAAGGTAAGTTGTTGAAAATATTTAAACGTGTTGTTGAAAATAGATTAAATCGTTGGAACATATTTTAGTGTGACTATTTTAACCATTTAATACTATTAACTTGATAAGTTATTAGACTCTTATTCCTAAGTATATTCTCATACTTGAAAAGATTTAAAAGATGTTTATGTAACATTTTTAAATTAAGTGATCTATGCCTATATGAAATGCAAGAACAATTTCGCAATCTTAATGCAAGAAATCTAGCATAAGTTCTAGTTACGCATAATCTGGAAAACTAGCTACAAAAAAATAGAGTAATATGACACGAAACATCAAATGAATGTCGATATAGTTATTGGGATATTGAAAAAAATGAAAATCAGGAAAGAAAATTCAGATACGAGATAACGGAGTTCTTAGATATTCAATTAGCTAAATTTCAAATAGCAACGGTCATTCTATTAAAAAATTAAGACACAGAGAAGTGCACATAATCATATAGCATAACACATAAAAGTATTTATCGTCGTTTTGTGTATTAGATACAAAAATGTATACTTATCTCCGATTAGTTTTGAGAAACTAATTAGTTGTCCTCCCAATTCAAAAACTAACCAATTTTAGTATTTTTGAAAAGTTAATTACATCATTTTTCAAAGATATACCAACTAGAATTGCCCGACTCGAAGGAAAAGGTAAAATACAAGTTTTACGTCAAAATGACACACAAATTTTTAACCACTGCGTAGTATTTTGCATTTTGACTTACATAAGTTTGTAATAAATGCTTGGAAGTATTTTTAAATGAAAGTAGACTCAATTATCTTTAAAATGACGGGTGGCTTGACTTTTACGGACTTACGGTTGATTTTATATGAATTTTCAAAGTTTCTGAAAATCTGCTGAATCAGACCGGTGGCCTGCTGATTGATAAGGGGGGCCTGGGAAAGGAATTAAGGGGGATTCCCTTTGGAGATAATAGGGGCCGGCACCTGACACAACATAATACAGCCATTTTTATTTTTTTTTATTTTTTTTGTACAAAATCATTTAGTGACTTAACGTAAAGATGTAGAACCTACTGAGTTTGATACCGAACATAAAACACTTATTTTAAGCATCATTTTTACTTCGAGCTAGAATACTAAGTGTATTTAACAACAAAACTAATACAAGTTAAGCAACAAAACACTCTTCATATTTAATCCCCCTTCATGGGTAAATTGATACATGGATCGTGCTTCATTTTTAAAACCATTTGTTTTGAAAATTAGAGTGACGTGGCTCCTGATACCAATTGTGGAAATCGTAGAGAAGGGGGGGGGGGTGAATACGTTTCCATTTAAAAACTTAAAATATTTAGTATCAAATTATCCATCAAGTTAGATGCAATATAAAAGTGGTGAAAAATACATCAATAACCACTATAACATGTCAATAGCAAATAAACACAATCATAATATTAAACATCTATACTGACGACAATCATCATCCAAACAATATAAGCAACAATCAACACACATATAGATCTAATGCAAATATAAATGTAAGGCGATAAGGTAAATAAAGATGTAAAGCAAAAAGTAAAGGAAAGTGCAAACCGGACGCGATGATTTATAGTGGTTCGGTCATGAAGCACCTCTTCCCCCTACTCCACTCCCCGAGTACACAACTCGAGAGTTACTTCACTAGTCAACAAGCTCCATTTAGGCAGAGAAAAACCATACACAACTAAGCTTACACCGTGTAACACCCCCATTTTGATAAATATAGCAGCGGAAGCTAATCTGAGGTATTACTTCATAGTACAACAGTCATAATCATAGAAAACGACTCAAAATAGACGTTTTCAAAAAATTTACTTATCATTCAATTATTCATTAGAGTTTTACAAAAGAGGTCCTAGAATCTAGAAACATAAAGTTTGAATGATAACAGTTTTAGCCATCTTTAAGTCCATGCCACTCCGTTCCATAAGTTGCTCAATTACCTGAGATAAACATGTTAAAAGGTCAACACAAAGGTTGAGTGAAGTTCATAGGTTTAAGTTTAGACAGTTTGAATACAAGTTAAATAGTGGTTTACATTGTTATACGCCCATAGTTTGTCAATTATCATGGAAAACAGCATTATTGTCCTAGGCTCATGAATCACATATTTAAACTCAATAGAACCGGGAGCTTCTACCTGAGACATATTGGGAGCTACTACCCAAAGAGATACTGGGAGCTACTACCCAAAGAGATACTGGGAGCTACTACCTAAAGAGATACTGGGAGCTACTACCCAAAGAGATACTAGGATGTCTTATGGGGGAAAATGGTGGTAACTTAGGCAATAATGTATAAATATAGCATATGGTTGGAAAAACACTTGTATTCATAGTTTATAGCATGAATCCCCCATGGGATTCAGAAAAACATATAAAGATAGGACTATTCACAGTGATGGAACCATATCACATATCAAAATCACATGTGTTTAATTTGTATAAATCAAGCATGTATCCCACTCGCGGGTTTATAAAACATGTAAATAAGTAAAGGCGAGGTTATAAACTTCACCTTAACAGTACAGGGAAATCTGATTGATGGCAAAAGTATATGAAATGAAAGTAACGGCTTCGTCACACAACCTGGGTAATATGTCAAGTCTTAGTTTGATTGGATATGTTTTATGTCATATTGTAATATCATTCTGATTGAATTATTATGGAAATATCGTATCACTGTTCGGGCTATCATAATTCAGAGGTCATGTAGTAAACGTTTGAGGAGCCAGGACAC
>BQNB010010161.1:0-79831 GCA_026074375.1 Tanacetum coccineum
GTTCAATTAAAAAAAATGAAAAAAAGTTTTGAAAAATGGGAAAATAGGGTGTTTTAAAGCTTGTGATTTCTTAACTCTCTCCACAAAAGTCTTTGCTACTTTTCAAAGATTTAGTTTGGGGAAGTTTTGAAGTATTTGGTTTTAAAGCATATAATATTGCGTGAGGACACACAATCGCTTAGTTTGGGGAATTTTGATATGTGAGAAATCACATATCCTTTCTATATCAAAAATGTCCTTAAAAAGATAAAATTGTGCATAAAATGCTTGTATATTGCTTGTTTTGTCTTTGTGATTGTGTAGGTACGGATATTACAAATAACACAAGAAAACGGTCAAAAACCGGACAAACACGGACACGAGAACGGAAAAGAGTGCACAAGAGCCAGGGATCTAATTGCTGAAAGGTCAAATGGTCAACATAAAGTCAACTCTTGGTCAACATTGGTCAACCACAAAAAGACAAAACCCCAAAAATACCAAATCATTTCTTAATGTTAAAACAAATCTCCCCAAAAGTCCCTAAAGCCCTAACACTGTTATCTCTTTATAATATAAGAGATAACGGTCATTATCCCTTTATAACTTAACCCTTATAGCCAAGCCCAAACCTCACCCGGCCCAATCCCATTTCTTTTTATAAACCCAGGTCAACGACCCAACCCTCCCGAGTCAAACACCCCCATCTAACGTTTAAAAGTAAAAAAACGCGCGGGTAAAAGCTTTTTACTGTTCACCATCGTCTTCGCGTTTATCCCAAGTCAAAACAAAGGGTTAATTCAAATTAACAGTGTGGCTTAATGATTCAAGCACCAAGGGTCAAGCTGGCAAAAGGAAACGTCACTTAAGGCTCTTATTGGTCGAAAACGGGACAAGGATGACATGTGGGCATTGAAAGAAGCACACCAATGATTGGATATTTACACTAAATTTAGTGCAAAAGAAGCACAAGTACTCTGACACACGAAATGCCACGTTGGCAATCCGTGTGCTCATCATATCAAATCCAACAGACCATAAATGAGATCAAAGGATTAAGGGCAAAGATCATGGATAAGAGGAGCGGGCTAGACTCCTAGAAGCTTCACCAAGACCTTATAAATAAAGAGCTCTTCACACATAGGAAGGGGAGGAGAATAATTTAGGGTAGTGTAGATTAGCTTAAAGCTTATATTTCCAGCTTATTGTCATTTATTTTATGTAATTTCCTTCTCAAAGCAATGTAATCTTCTTCTTATTAATGAAATTTCTGTTTTCATTTTAATGCTGTCTTAAATTCAAGGTTTATGTTTATGCAAATTTAGCTTTTAAATGTTTTAAAGACACTTAAAGTTCATAAGCTCTAAAATTCTTTCATAAGCTACTTTAGTTTGTTTACAATCAGTTAAGCTCTTAAAGCTTAACTGAACTTTTCATACTCAAATCACAATTAAAAATACCTCAGCTTAATATGGAAGGGAAGCTAGCAAGGGATGAGCCTCCAGGACCCTACCAGCTTATCATTTGATAAGCTGGAGCTTGTTGATAGCTCAAAAGAGCATTCTATAGCCTTGTTTAAGCAAAGGCACTTGTGAGTTCTCATTTTTTTCTTTTACAAGCTTAATATTGCACTTAAGTTTTAATCCTGCTTAATTAGCTTAATATTATCTTATAGTTATTTAGATTTGCTTATTCCTGTTTAGTTTAAATGTTTGAATGCTTATCATGTTTGATTAATTGTTCTTGATCTTAGTTGCTTATATTCTGTCTTAAATCAGTGAAAATCAAAAAAAAAATTTAGCATAGTATAAAAGCTTATTATTCTGTCTTATTTAGTTGCTTAATTCTGCTTTGTAGGTTGATAAAAAGCTATTTGATATCTGGTATCTAAACTTTGATCATTAAACCCCAATTCTATAAGCTTAATATGGGTTTGACAGAATTAAAGGGGTGTTTGGGACAAGCAGTACTAACTCATGTTAGTACTGCCTGAGTCCATTTGACCCTTTTGGATTCAGTTTAAACTTAAATTTCAAGTTTATAGGATCAGGTTTTATAAGTTTTGTTATCTTAATTCGGTTTTAGTAAGTAGAGGTTAAGCATCTGTTAGTTTTAGTACAGTTAGTTTAGAAATTTAAGCTCAAGTAAGATTTGGCTAATTTAGTTCTTATTTTGCATTCAGTTAAGAGTTTTAAAAGTAGTAGAAACAAGTATTGTAGTCTGTACTTGCAGGTTTTTAGTTTTGGTCATTTCATGGCACACTGCATCAGATAGCATTTAGGAAATATAGCCTTTTTCAAAATCAAAAATCAGAGGGTTAAAATAGGAATTAGTTTTCAAAATTTAAAATACAAATACCTTATAGGTCACTTTTTATTAGTTTAGACTTGTTTTTCAATAATTAGTTTATTTAGATATCTGTTTTTAGCTTTAAAAACCTGCATTTTCATTTTCAAAAGCCAAAGTCATACTAAATGCATTCTAAGTATAAGTTGTTTTCATTGAGTTTTTGATTATGCATTTGAGTTTCAAAATACTTTTCAAAGGTAGTTTTAGAAAGCGTATAGTATAAGCTTTAAGATGATATAAGCCATATTGTCATAAGGTTCCATTTGAGTGCTTAAAATTAAGTTGAAAGTTGCCTCAAGAGGCTGTTTGGTTTGCAGTTTTGTCAAAGTGCTTTTTCAGCTTATTGCCTTTCTTTTTGCTTATTTCTAGCTTAGTCTTGCTTATTAGGGTAATTGTAGATTGCTAGTAGCTTATTTTGTCCCTGCCTTAGCTTATTTAAGCTTTTAAATCCTTTAAGTTTTATAAAAAACCAAAAAAAAGTAGTTAAATGTTTTTATGTTCTTTTTAAGCCTTTTTCAGCTTATTTCTTAAGTTTCAAAAATAGTTGCTTTTATTAAAAGTGTTTATTTTCAGCTGTTTTATAACTTTGCTTTTTAGAGTTTTTACAAAAAAATAAAAATAAAAAGAGAAACCAAGGAAGTCAGGGGTGAGGAGCAAGGCTCGAACCCCTGACCTCAACCTAGTTTCACCTTTTATAACACCTCACAACACACACTCACTACCAACGTGCCATGGGGTCTTTTTCATTCTAGCTTTGCACAATCTATCTTTTATATACATTTTAGTCCTTTTTGGTTTATAAGCTGTTTTAGCTTATTTGATAAGCTGTGTTTCCCGACTTATTTTTCTTAGATTACTCATTGTTCAAGCTATTTTCCGTAATTTTTTCAGATTTTTTACAAAACGTTTAGTATTTTTTATATTTAATTTTCTTTAAAATCATTTTTAATTCATAAAAAATAGAAAAATAATCAAAAAAATATAATTCTTTTTTAGAAAATTTTCTTTCATCATATAGTCTCTAGGAAAATTAATTTTGCTTTCGTAGGGTTAAAATTGCAAAATTTCAATTTTAAAGAACGGGATTCGTTTCCGTTCACGTTTTTTCGTGTTTTTAAGTTCAATTCAACTCCGTTTTTGTCCTAGTTTTCTTTAAACTTACTTTTTAGTCAATTAGAGTCTATTGAAAGTAAAAAATTCATTTTAGGTTGGGTTTTGAAAATTTAGGGTTTTTAATCACCGTTTAGGGTTCCCGTTTTGTGTTTTTAGTTAAAGTTTAATTTCCCGTTATTAAAGTTAGGTTTAATTGTCCTTTAATTGGCTGACTTTTAGGATTTTAGAAAACAAATCATCTTCGAACCAATTCAAATCATTGTCCAAATAACAAACGTGATCTCAATTTCATAAATCTTAGGGAAAACGACCCGGTAATCACTTATCGGTTTAACGAATAATATTTTTGTGTAGAAATTGCTTCTAATCTTTGTCCTCAAAGATTTTTAGTAATTTTTTTTATAATTTTATATTATACGTATTATATATTGATTTTCAACGATTATTTTTTGGCGCCGCTGCCGGGGATTTGTGATTAAGATTCTTTCGTTTGAAGTTTGTTGATCGTGATTTGAAGAATCTTTCGTCTTCAAAAGTTACGCTTTTGAGAAAAATAAATTAAAAAAAAAATTTAAATACAAAAAAAGTAAAAAATATTTTTCTTTTCTTTTTAGTATAAGTAGAAGATTAAAAACAAAAATATTTGCTCTTTCGGATTTTTCGATTTTTCTCGTTAATTTGTGAATATAAAAAAATATTAACAAAGTTGGTAAAAGAACACCAACAAATAATACCTTCAACTGAGGTATTATCCATCAATATGTTCCCGAACCAAAAAAAAATATAAAAAAATTTACCGTTTGTGTCACTTACGAAAAAGGCGCACCTCTTTTGTAAAATTTATTTTACTTAAGAGAGTTACCCTAAGTTTGTTGATTATTCGGTAAACAAAAATATTTCCTTTTCTCATTTCTTTTATCATTTCATTTGTTTGTTTAGTGCATGCGCACTAGAAATTCCAATTTTCTAAATAATTCAAACGTAACCATTCCGAGACGTCGAAATAAAAGACGTGCTTCAATCATAGTCGAACCCGAGCTTCGTACTATCGTTACACCAATGGCGGAATGTACAATGGAAGAGCTACTTCGAGCACCCACGGAAGGGTACGGAGAAGCTATCGTTTTACTAGAAATTAATGCGGATCATTTTGAGATTAAAACAAATTTGTTACAATTGGTTCAAGCAAACCCGTTTCACGGTTTAGAGAACGAAAATCCTCATGCTCATATCAATAGTTTCAAAAGGATTACCTCGACTCTACGATTTAGGAATGTGCCAAACGATGTGATTAAGCTAATGATGTTTCCTTATTCACTCGAGGGGGCTGCTAAAACTTGGTACGAGAAAGACCTAATTCAATCTTGACTTGGGAGGATCTCGTTACCAAATTCGTGAATCAATTTTTCCCTCCTTCGAAAACGACTCACTTAAAGAATAAAATCTCTCGATTTACCCAAAAATTCGATGAGTCTTTTAGTGAAGCGTGGGAACGATTTAAGGAAATGCTTAGAGCTTGTCCCCACCATGGATTTACAGAGTTAACTCAAGTTGATACCTTCTATAACGGTTTAAACGACAACGATCAAGACTCCTTAAATGCCGCGGCGGGTGGAAATCTTTTGAGTAAGACGACTAGAGAGGCTTTGAATATAATTGAGAATAAATCAAAAGTGCGTTATTCACGAAACAAACCAAATGCTTCTAGGATGAATACGACTTCTAGGGAAAGTGATAGTAAGACGGATGAGAGAATTGATAAGCTTGCGGATCAACTTTCGACCTTAGTCGAGATTGTTTCTAAGAAAGTTGTCACTCCCGCTCCGGTTAAAGCGGTTGAGGAAACTTGCGTTACTTGTGGTGGTGCCCATTCTTGGTATAATTGTCCGACTACCGATAACAATCAAGCTAGTGTTTGTGCGACCACGGGTACTTACAATCAAGTTAACCCTCCGAACCGTGTTAGTAATCAAATGGCACCACCAGGTTTTGCTCCGGTGCAAAACAATGGTCAAAATAGGTTTAATCAAAATCAAGGTCAAGGGAATAATTTTAATCGGGGAAATAATTTTCATGGAAATCAAAAAAATTTATAAAAACAAGTTACCAAATGCTACTGATATATAAGGTTGGTTATTTTTCTCAGATCACACATATTTTTAGGATTCCAAAACAATAAGAATCGTAATTTTTCAATTAATAATGAAGGAGTTATGAATTACGCGAGTTTATATACTTAAATGTATAAAAATACTTTTATAAAACTATTTTTATAAAAGTTATTGTTCATCTCAGACATGAACATTTTTAAAACATCATTAATATGATAGAACTTTTAATAACAAAGACGTGCTCGAAAGAATCACTAAAAGCTGAGCTAAAACAAGTAAATTACGACATTTACGAGTTTTACGATAACTAAATCTATAAAAATAAATTATAAACTGTTATGAACAGTAAAAGTACTGTTCACCAGTAGGTCAAAAATATGAAAATGTAATATTTTGATAACTCGTCTTAATACGAAAGCGTGGACATAAGAAACGTAAGAAGCGGGCTTAAAACGAAGAAATCACATCGTTTTTGTTATTGAGATATTTATAAACGTTTTAACTTTATAAATATAATTTCACAAACACGATTAGATGGTGATGTTTTTTTTATTTTTTTTTTTTTTACCCCCCCCCCCCCCCCCCCCCCCCCCCCCCCCCCCCCCCCCCCCCCCAATTTTATGCTTTTATAGAACTTGTATATGGTAGTAGTTATTCAAAGTGCTTAGTACTTATACGACATACGTTTAATTAGGTTAAATTTCATCATTTCCGTGACGCATTTTCTGTTGTATTTGGATTATCATTAACTCAAGGTGAGTTTATAACCCCATGTTTTACATTTTAATGATTTACAAGTTTTGAGGTGAGAAACATATGCATGTTTTACAATTGGACGCAAGTGGACATTTCACATTTACGATTACATGTTTGCGCGAATGTTATAAATAGATCGATTTGGGATTGACATCCCTGTTCGGGTGAGTCATGCTCACTGTGCCGGTTTTCCAGACAACAAACGGATACATTGGTGGTTTTGATTTGGATGTCATGCATTAAAGATTTTGTCGCATTACATTTTGTATATCTGTTATGGGCTAGAAATCTTTGTATTTTTAACAAGTGAACAAGTGAAGCTTTGGGCCTTTGTAACAAACAATTTGTTAAATCTAATGTATCAGTTTTAAACGGATTTTAATGGTCGTTCTTATATATATCTTGTGTTATTGATCTATGAAGTACCAACCCCAACCCATATTCCGCTGCGACCCAATGTAGGGGTGTTACAATAATGTACTTAACGTCTAATGTAGTCGGAATGATATCAATTAGGGCGTTAAACGCGGTCGACTCAAAAATTCTATCCGCTCCAGTACCAAATAAAACAGAGGCATAACGATTATTGAGGAGAAACATACTTGTAACAATGTTAGGGTCCTGAACCGCTTCTCCTCCACCTAGCACATATGCTCTTCCACGAGCTCCTCCTATATTATTCTAATTATTCCCGTTTTGATTCCTTGACTTTGGACATTCCCACTTTCTCTTTTCTTTTTCTTTTGTTGGTTAACCATGGTTCTTCCTACTTTCTCTTGTTTCAGCATTAATATAGCAGTTCTTGGCTCGCACAACCTAGTCCATAGGTTTATGAGCTCCCGAATGGCCTCTTGATTCTTCGTCGGGTTTGAAGAGGTTTTGTTTCCTGAATATCTATCCATGAGTCCCCAATGTAACGTTCAATCTTCTTCTCTTCTGGCGTAACCACTGTAAGGACAAATTTGATGCAAAATCTTGGAATCGACTTGGTGTAAAACCAATGTGAGTACTGTCCCTTTGACAGTCAGAATTCCTAAGCTCTTTATCCATCTTCTACATTGTTCCTTGGACACATACATCAGTCATCAGTTTCAGCAACTCCTTCCAACTGGTTTAGTTTGCGGCTTCAATCCACAATACAGCATACAATAGAGTTCCTACAGGTTATGTGCACCTTGCCGAAAGGTGCATGAAGCGTACTTCACCTAGCAGTTTTTTGCATTGTGCTATATTCGAATCACTGACTTCTATTTTCTTCATTCAATTGGTTCAATCCAACTCTCCTTTAGTCACGTTGGATGTTCAGGGTTGACAGTTTAGAAAATCCTTAAATGAACAACAGCGAGGTGTAGGATCCACTCCTTCGGCACTAGCACTTGTTTCGTGATGAACTCCATTTTCATAGTTCATATTGGCCTCGTAAGCTGTCATTGCATCAGCCACGCTTTGAGCAATTAGTTCCTTAATCTTTGTGGAACCCATTCCTTGTCTAGTGGTCGGCATTTTCTTCTATATCACAAGAATAACAATACATAATGAGATCTCGCACAAAATATAGTCACGACATGCAGAGATATAATATAAACAACTAAGGCAAAGTAAATAACAACATAAGATAGCATAATCATAACCAGCATAGTAGTATTAATACTTGGTACATCGTTTTTACAAAGAGATATAAGTGTACATGCGGTTCTCTCTAATGCTACTAGCGGTTACTTCTAAGCTTAGTTAGGCTAATAGCTAAAATGACACAACATCGACTGTCTAACATGCCTACGTCTTATACTCTTTGAAAAGGTATAGAGTACTGAAGGAGTCGTAGGTGATACGATTTATTACATGATTCTTTCTTCAGTGGATAGTACAGTTAAGTCTTAAGTTTGGGCGGGGGGGCTATTTTACTTTCACTCTCAAGTTCGTTATATTGTGTTTTTGTCCATCAGTATTCATTATAGATAGCCTACAGAATTGATAACAGGTTGGAAATGAATTAGTCAGAGGGATAAAGAGTAGATTTTTTGATCGGAAGTTGATTCTCACGGGATAATTTTTTGGCTTAACCGGATTAATGATTGAAAGATATCTAATAACATACTTGATTAGGGAAAAAGAGGTAGTTTTAGAGAGAGATTGGTTGGATGAACACTTTAGAGAGAGAAAGTAAACATAAAGAGAAAATGCATTAATGTATGTAAAATGAACAACCAACACCCTCTCTAAGGCATGGAGAGTGTATTTATACAACCCTTTGGCCGGCCATGGTTAGCTTGTGTGGCTTTCATGGGCCTTTTGGCCCTTATTTGGATACTAACATTACACTTGACTAACTTCGGCTTTGGTCTAATATTATTGGGAAGGTTGACCGATACTTTTTGTATTCTCTAACTTATCTCACATTAAGGTGGTCACTCCAATTTACAAACACTTAGACCTTGCATACTATGCTATTATACTTTAGTCTTGAGCTTGTCAGTCATTAACTTCATTCATTAGCTTGTGGAATTATGTTGTGATTTTGACTTTTTAAGCTTTGACTTGTTTCTTTGGCTATAACATGAATGTGTTCTTGACTTCTTGAGATCATTCACACCAAGCAAAATCTTTTTCGCATCTTTGTAAAACTTTTCCCTCTTGTGAACTTGTGACTTTTGAACCGACATGCTCATAACTTTCTTGATTTGTAAACTTGAAAAGCTTTAATGGTGCATCTTTCTTGAAGCTCTTTAACTTTAACACTTCGTCATTTCAAGAAGGACGTACGGTATCAAAGTAGCGGAAGTCTTGAAACATGTACTTGAGCTTTCATGATGTCTTTATATTTGTTGGTCGGGTATGAGCATGTGGCTATGAATCTGTGAGTCAGGCTTGGAAATCCAGGGTACCTCCATTGACCATCTTTATGTAATATACAAATAAAACAGTTAGCAATAAGTGGGGGAAAGATATGGCTTTAGTTCATGCGCACCGTGTTTGGTTGGGGTATCCTTTGAATCCGTGAGGATGTCCTTGTGATAGGTAGATTCAATTTAAGAAGAATCTCCTTGACAAGATTCTACTGAAGTATAATACTCTAATCTTTCTTACCCCCCATTTTGTATTGAATTCATTCAAACTCGACATGTTCTCCTTTACCGGAACTCTCAAACATGACAGCACGATAAGAGGTGTATAACCATCGTGTTACCTTTCTTACCGATTGAAATAAAAAATTGATTTGAAAAATTCTATTGAGTGTCACTTGATAAAGTGGTTTTGTGGACACATAGAGAGTGTTAATCCTTTCATAAGTTCATCCAGTAATCATCAACTTCATTTTCTGAACATGTTTGATTCATTTTGGAATCGCACCATTCGTTTCTTTTCCAGTTTGTCACAAAGTTTGTTGGATAGAATCGCACAAGTCACATACCTTGAGCTCTTGTTTGATGTTGGCTCAAGTAGGATTTCCATTCTTCACTGTGATTACTTGAGTTTCACACTGATGTTCTTGCAAATTACAAGGATAATGCGGAGGACTATTAATGTTTATTCTCTTATTCACACAATTGTGTGAATAGCAAGCATAATTTTGACAAGTGTCCTAATGAGATTTTATAGATGATTCCTTTTAGCTCTAGATCAATGTGCACTTTTGTTTTAGTGATCAGAGGTGGTAGCTGACAAAAAATGACACCTTTTCATTACCAACTAACTCGGAGTGAGAAAGTTGATAGAAATGCGTGTAATCTCCGTGAGAAATCAAAACATATAGACTTTTGAGAAAATCTGTGTGCTTGGGAGGGTTGTGCATTTTTTGTTTATTCCATCAATGGGTCCATGATGTCAGTCTTCAATGTACAGCAATAATCTTTGTGATCTTGATTGCAGATGTATTGAAACGGTTTCGCCTAAATGTAAGGAGGGATTCTTTCTTTTCTCCCTTTATCTTACTTTTCTTTTTGAATATTCTTCAACCCCTTCAGCGTTATCGAGACTTCATAAATAGTACCTTGTTGTTTGTTTCCAGTACTAGCTCACATCTCAATCGGCACGTTTTCCTTATTCTCACTTTTACTCCTTTTCACATACCTAAGACTACTACACTATCTAGTGAATATCCCTGGGTAGATCCCTCTAGTTCTGGCTGGATCATGGAATGAATAACCTAAATCTTAACCAACTTATTAACTCCAAATGCAGTAATATAAATGGTAGGTCTTTGGTTCTTCCTCATGTGAGCCATCACATTAACCATTTGCTCCCCCTTCATCTTGTGCATCGTTTAATCGTAAAGAGTTTAGTCTATCTATGGGTATTGCGTAAACTTTGGAGATCTTAAAAATCACATCTTTAGCCATATATTTTAATCATATTTTCTTCCCTTATCAAAAATATTAAATCTATTGATATTTTAGATATCAATTGATTCAAATATAACTGCTTTCAGGGAAAGAATGTCCAATTATTAACAAGCCGCAATAGGAACATTTTTTTAATGCTCCCCCTCAAATTCTGTGGGGTTTATATGGTGTCTTGAGTATGTTAATTTGATAATTTTGTAATTTACTGAGAAATCTTGAAAATTCATATCTTACATTTATATGCCTATTTTTAAGTCTACATTCAACATTTATATTTTCAAAGATCTATTATGTACGGATTTGACTTGAATGGATGAGGAACATTCATATGATAGGAATTCATCTGGTTCTTTGTTGCTGTGTAGGTATTCCTATAGTCTCTCTTAAGAAGTTATCTTAGCTTTCCTCTAAATCAGCAATCCTATCTTGAGTAGTTTCATAATACTTTCTTGCAAGCCGCCTCAAGCAGTCTTGATGTAAAAGCCCAAATATTCAAAGTACACAACTAATTCGAAACCGTAAAACCAAAGTCAATTAAAGTCTCAGATGTCTGAACTTCTCTTTACAATGTTATGATGATATAAATTGAAACACAATAAAGTCAGCTAAGTCCTCGCGATGACACAATTATTCCCTCTATGTGTGAAATGATAACACCTAAAGTCAAACTTAGTTCCCAAAATGTATCATTTCTTTCTGTAGAATACTCACTTATTAAGGAATCATCTTACTTATCAAACCTATAGTGTACCTTTTCTGTCAACATATTCTTACTTATTTAAAAATAAGCTTATGAGATTAACCGTTTTAGGAGGCTTCTCTTGAATCAGTAAAACAATCTTTCACGTTTAGGTAATCTTCTTACAACACTTCCCCTTGGTATCTCAAATAATGCATACTAAAAATAACAAGATATCTCTTCCCATGTAGTATGAATTAGTTGCACCCGAAAAGTAAAGTTAAGACACTGATTTTCTCTACGGTTATGACATTTATCTTCCTGGAATGGCCTAAAATTAAAGAAGGCTATGGACTATATCACGTGTACTTGTTGTACCTTTCAGTGTATCTACTCCTTCCCCCCTTGATGGTTTCGATACCTCAAAATCAGCAAAACCTTGTACGCATACATACTTGAGATCGTGTTCGAAGAATTAATAAGCCTAAATCTATTCCGTGAGAATCAACTTCAAGGCTTTTAAAACTATGAAAGAATTTTCAAACATTCCTAAGTCTTTTTACAAACTATGAGGTGTTGGCAATATTTGTCGTATGTAGTTTAAAGCATGAATTCACTAAGTCTTAAATTGCAAATAAGTCCCTAAAGTTTGAAACAAATGACATCTAAAGCCCTGGTAGTTAATATAAGTTAACTCCCTTTTAAATTGTTATCCGTCATTATCAAAAACATTATCCGTTTATTCCGTGACTTATTTGAAAGACCGTTTTAAAAGATTATTATATGACACTTTCTCCCCCCTCAAATAATGACCCATTTTCTATTTAAAGAGTTGTTGTCATTGTGTGAGTGGTCGAATTATCTTTGAAAGTCTTTTCGTGATTACTGAAAACACTGATTAATTGTAAAGACAACTTTTTACTAATAAAAATAAGATTTCTCTTCTTTTGACAAATAAATGCACTGACACGTACACTTATTGTAAACAGTACAGGGTTATATATAAAGTATTCATAACCCATGATGCATGGATATGAAGTAATCCATGCCCGGGAAAAATTAATTACCCGTTGTCAGGAACAACTGTCTTTTTGACGACATGCTTTCCTCAGATTGAAAAGCGGGTTGCAGTCTGAAATAACTGCAAGCCATAAAGACATGTTTTAAAAGTTTGAACTTCTGCTCGACCTTTATTTAAAGACTCGTGTCACTATTAAACAACATTTCTAGGTCCATAAATATTATCGATTTTCAGAAGACATGTCTAAAAAAATTTAGTATTTTCTATTTTCTGATTTTTATGGTTTTTGTAGGTTTTATATTTTTATATTTTCTTTTTGGTTTTAAATATGTACATAGGATACATGAAGAATTACCACCATTATTCTTCCTTTGAGATAGTAGATCTCAACCAGACCGTTTCCCACCGAATGGAATCGGATTGTCATTTGCGTCAAAGTAGCACCAAATGGCATGTTCTTGTAGTTGACTTCTTGTCGAAACCGGTCGAGAAGGATCGCCAATAACATTCTCCAATGGGTGATTCTTTGTCAACTTAGTGAGAGTATCAAACGATTGGTTAAGATGATGCAAATTTGATGGAATGACCCCTTATAAAGTTGTTTCTTCAGAACTCGGGTCTGAAGAAAGATTATGAAGGAGGGGTGCCTTATCAAATTGTGCATTTTGATGTCCATGAATTAGTTCTTCAACACCTTGATGAGTGACTTGAGATTGAATTTCCTGATTTGTTGGTGAAGTACTAGCAGATGGTACATCTTGATCAATGGTAGTTGATGAAGGTGAACCGGCTGGATCAACAGCTCTTGAGCAGCAACAGCTACCGGATCTAGAGAAACAACACGTGGTGGAGGATTGAAGTACTCATCAAACAATGGTTGAAACAGGATCTCATAGTCTTTCTTGGATGGTGGAACATAAGGTGTTGGAGAAACTGGGTTTTGCACGAGTCCTGAACTGATGTATCCAGGAGTCAATTTGACCATTTCATACACATTGAGAGACCAAGTTCAACTGTATTGATCACATTTGATTCACTATTCTCCCCTTCAAAAATTGCATATGTGATTGCCATTTTTGATTGATCTAGTGAATTAAAATACAAGCTAATGTACGTCGATCCACTTAATGATTGAACGAGCATGGGAAAATATGAAGAATGTTGATGAGAATGGTCGAAAACAAGAAGATTTCTCTTCTTTTGAAGATAAAGCGCACTGAAGCGTACACCTTTCTTTTCTTTAAGGAACGGGGCCTGAAGTGTTGTCTGCAGACGCCATTAAACTTTGAAGAACGAGGCTTGAACCGTTTTGTTCAAACGTCATTTTGTCGTTGAAGAGCGAGGCCTGAACTGATGTGAACAGACGTCATTGTTAATGTGCATCAGATTAGAATCCCTTAAACCCTTGGCTTATGAGATATCAGTCCTTTCGGCAACCAAACTCTGAGTCTTTCCTTTATAGGATTAAAAGACGTACCTATACTTAAGTTAAGAGTACCTGCACTGACATTAAGAGTTTAATTGCATTCATATGGGTTAGTAATATCATCATTTGAACCATTTGAAGGCTCACTGTCAACTTTGCTCGTGCAAGAGTCGAATAACTTTCTTGTAGGAATCCACCTAAGGCCAGCAAGCTTGAAAATTCTACCCGTTGGTATCCACCTAAGACAAGATCTAGGAGTGTTTGGTTTCTCATGCACGGCGGAAGACTTGTTGAGAGAAAACCTTTGTCCTATAGCAATCTGCCTATCAGGTTTTTGAGTATGACTCTTTGGTTCTACGGGTTTGTTATTGTTTCTAGTCTTAGGGGATTGAACCTTAGCACGAGAATTCACCTCTTTCAGAAATTTTGTTATACAATTATCATGATTTGCATTAAAGACACATTTATGACACGTTGAGCAAACAAAGTGTTTGGAGTCAGAAAAAGAACTAGAATTCCTAGAGTGATCTACTAGTGATACACCATTTGATATTCCACAACTACTCTTAGATACAGGCAAACTCCTAGATATTTGATTGTTGCTCCTAGGATTTGGTTTGCTACCATTAGTAGTGTTTTGTAGACTAGTAGTATGCATCACACTAGGTTTTGAATTCTTATTTCTTTCTTGTGTCTTTTTCCTAGCTTCCTCTAGATAGTGATTATGATCCATATCATTTAAACCATACGGTTCTTCTGGACTATTCCTAGATGAGCCAGGTGCAATCACGTGATGAGGTTTTGCAAGCACATATTCTCGAACTTTAGGTAAATAATAAGGAATGACTAGTTTTGACAAAACGTTATTCACTTCAACTTGGGAGGCAAACCGTGGTTTTGAAAAGTTAGGTCGTTCAGATTTAAACGCATTCGGTTGTCTAACAACTGATTGGTTTCTGGGTGGTTGTAAAACCGGTTTCCCCAAGATTGATGGTTTTGCAAACTTAGTATCCACGCTATTTCCTTTTAACTTTCTTAATTCGTTTTTCAATGCTACATTCGCAAAAACCTTTTCCTGAATCTGAGCTTTTAAATCAGCATTTTCAACAGTCTTACTATTTACTTGAGCAATCAGTGAGTCATTATGATCTTTCGTCTGAATTCGTATCTTTTTGATAGAATCATAAAGTTCTTTGTAAGTCTGTTTTAAATGCTCATTTTCCTTATTTAACTTCTCATTCTCTGCAAGTAATTTAGCCACACTACTTTCTAGTTCAATGTTTATTGTTTCCAAAACATCAATTTCATGTTTAACCTTGGCTTCATTACTTGCTTCCTTCACACTTTTAATTTGATTCTTAAGCTGCAAATTTGTGTGGTTTTGCTGTTGTAGTGAGCTTTCAAATCATTGATCTCAATACAAATTCACGAAAACTCAGGATGACTCCTGATTCTTACCAGAGTTTGTTAACTTTGAAAAACTTTCTTTCTTTTGTTGCATGATATTTCAAGTGAAATACAATGTTTTTCAAGTTGTAAAAATCTGTTTGAAAGTTCATTATAAACTTCTTTTTCAACCATGTCATTCGTTTTGAGAAACTCGGCCTTAAGCAAAGGACTTTTTATGATCTTGTTTCAGCATCCTGGTGCATCTCTTCTCACTTATGCATCATATTTGTTGAATCAGATGGTATTGTATCACCTTTTCCAACAATTGGTGTGTCATAACTTGGTTCAGATTGATTAGTATGATGTTGTACATTAGCAAGGACATTATGTTGAGTAGTCAAATGTTCCTCAGCAGATCGCACATGGTCATTTACTGGTCTGATATCTGCATCCACAACATATGTGATATAAGTCCCTGAATTGCTGCTTGTAATATGCTCATCTGACTTTGTCCCACTGCATTCTGTAACAACTAAACTAGCATCCAATGCTTTACTCGAAACAACCTTACTCTCTCTTGACTGCATCTGTCTTTCCTTCATCCTTCTATCATACTGTCTTTTATGATGTGTTCTTTCAGCAACAGACTTCTTAACATTAGCCATGTGTAGGAGTAGTGTTTCTCTAAACTGTTTAACTTGGATTCCAGTGTATTCAGCAAAAAGCTTCTCTGTCATTTCACTGTCATAATCCAAGAAGTGCTGCCAATCGATGAACTTCTGAAACTGATTGTTGAGCACCCAAAATGCAGCCATGGATTTATCTTCTTGGAATTCATCTTTGTCAAGCTGCCTTTGTAATTGATCTAAGTTAAGGGACATCGTACTTGTGAAAGTCTCATTATCTTGACCAAAGAGTGTCATGAATGCACGTTCGGATACTCTCATGGATTTTGATTCATCGTATGAAAGAACCTGAAGAAATGAATGAAGTAGCCGAAAAGATGTCATGCAACTTTCCTTTGCATTTTCTTGCATTAGTTGCAACTGATGCAATTCTCTCTCTTGAATGTCATCGGAAGCTTTAGACATGATTGATTGATTGTGTTATGATAATCGTTGGATCGGTACAATGATTAGTGATTGTATGTTAAAAGTGATGATTGTTTGTTAGATTAGGTGATATGTTGTTTAATTATGATTTGGTTTGGTTGAAATGAGTTTACGTAATGAAGATAATATGACTTAGGCAAAACTTAGTGAAGAATCGTAGACAAATCTCAATGAAGAAGCTTAGACAAATCTCAGTGAAGAAGCTTAGACAAATCTCAGTGAAGAAGCTTAGACAAATCTCAGTGAAGAAGCTTAGACAAATCTCAGTGAAGAAGCTTAGACAAATCTTAGTGAAGAAGCTTAGACAAATCTCAGTGAAGAAGCTTAGACAAATCTCAGTGAAGAAGCTTAGACAAATCTCAGTGAAGAAGCTTAGACAAATCTCAGTGAAGAAGCTTAGACAAATCTCAGTGAAGAAGGTTAGACAAATCTCAATAGACAAAACGCAGAGAAAAATCTCAATAGACAAAACGCAGAGACAAATCTCAAGAGACAAAACGCAAGAGACAAAACGCAAGAGACAAAACACAGGAGGCAAAATGCAAGAGACAAAACGCAGGAGACAAAACACAAGAGACAAAACGCAGGAGACAAAACGCAAGAGACAAAATACTACCGAGAAATGAAATGGACAGAGTCTCCCTAGGCAAAACGTAAGATAGGTCTTCAACTAGGCAAAACGCAGAGGCAAAACACAACACCAAAACGCAGGAAGCAAAACGCAGAACCAAAGCGCAAAACCAAAACGCAGAACCAAAATGCAGGAAGCAAAACGCAGCTCCTAATAAGACAAAACGCAGGTAAATGTTTTTTGCCCTTAATAAACGACAAAACGCAGTGTACTTTTTCTGACAAAACGCAACCAAGAATATGCCAGTGAGACAAAACGCAATCAAGAAAAATACAAACTTTTTCACCTAAAAACACCTAAAAATCACCCTTTTGAATGTTTTTGCTTGGTTTCTTTTGCACAACTTGATCCTAGAAGGCTATAACAACAATAAAAACACTAACTTTAACACCACAAACGTGAGAATCAAAGAGTGTCAAGAATAAGACCATAAACCTTCTAAAACCAAACTTTTGATCTAAACTAACCAAGAAAACGCACACACAATCTAGCTAATCATCCCATGAGCTCTGATACCAATTGTAGGATATTGGATATCGTAACACAAGCCTAGGAATGATGGTTAGACAATTCTAGAGAGAGAAAATGGGAAGTTCTAGTGAGAGAAAATCACTTAGTGTGTGTTTGTAATACAATGAACAACCAACCCTTCCCATGGCTAGAAAGGGTGTTTAAATACAAGAGTTTAAGTGCCCTAAGTGGGCTATGGAGTAGGATAACATGTAGGTAAAGACCCAGCCCAACACCATAAGTCATACGCTAACGATTAAACTACGAGCTATGCTATTCTAGATAATATACGGGGTGACCGAGTCTTTTTCGTAAACCTAACAAGTTACAGGTTTGTCATCACCAAAACATAAAGAAATCGTATAGATTAAATATCGTAATATTTGCACTAACAATCTACCCCTTTTTGATGATGACAAACTATGTAAACTATAGCACATAGTAGAGTTTAAAAGTTACTCGTTTACACTCCCTTCTCTCCCTTTTATAGAAGCAAAAAGGTATTATGCGGATAATGGTTGAAGCATATACGTTAGAGGTTTGAGAAAAAGACATGAGAAGAGGTATGTGCTCTGGGTATATACGTTTGAGGAATGAGAAGAAGGTATGAGAAGTAAAGGTGAAGGTGAGATTGTGTGTTTCTTTGGATAGTTTAGAAAAGGCCATGAGAGGTGAGAAGTAGGCAAGAGAAAAAGGTAGGTACTTCGAGTGTGTAGGTTGAAGCAATGAGGAAAAGGTAGATGCTCCAAGTATATATGTTGGAGGAATGAGAAGAAAATATGATAAATAAGGTTGATGCGGTTTTGAAGTAAAGGATGTGAAGTATTTGGAGTATGGATGAGCCCTTCATCGCATTTGACAATCTCCAATCCTATCTTCCTATAAAGGTAAGCTTGCATCATCCTAGTAAAGTCTTTTATCATCATGGTTTAACCAACTCCATGATTTTTACCCACATATCTCCTAGCTCCCCCTTGCTCATTGCGTCCCTATGATAATATCATTCCGTGTATATTGACTCTAACGGATCTATGGATCAAATAAATTACCATCTATGCTCAAGAAGTTGGATGCAATTTAAATGAGTAGAGCACTTACAATTGCTCCCCCTCGGTGTATGCTCCCCCTTGTTTGGGGAATCAAGGAATCGAGATATTGTTGTGCTACAAAACAAAGTTAGTAGACAAGTGCACATATACATATAGCAAAATATTAGCGGAGAACTAGACATGCACTTATAGGTTTTATTAATATAAAGTATGACACTTAGAAAGAGAAGTAGAAACTAGACACAAATAATCATTATTTTAAAAATTACCTAAATGATGAAATAAAAAGAATCGAGACGTATGTTTACGGAGAAAGATTAGACCAAATTTTAATAAACGAGAATGGGATTCGTTTATTGATTGACACAAAAATATTATGAGAATGACCTTTTAAAAGTAGACGAATGACACTTAATATCTTGGAAAAATATGTTAATATATATATATATATATATATATATATATATATATATATATATATATATACTTCAAAAGAATATAAAGAAAAATAAGATGAGGATGGAGACGATGTGCTCTTGGATGTGAATGAAGCCGAAAAGTAGGAAAGGATGAGCGATACTAAAAAAGGAATGTGTTGACGAGAGGTTGATAGAAAAAATTGATATATCATTTGCACTAACAATTGATGTGCATATGATCCTATCGAGACAAAAGTGGATGATTGGGAATTCAAAGGTTTGTTTGGTGTTTTGTTGGTTGACAATGTTGAGGAACAAAGGTAGGATGTGAAATGAGGTAGTTCTTTCATGGTGGAAGAATGATGAGAGACTCAACAATGTGGTGACTCAATAACACTTGAAGATTGAATATCTTCTTTATGTTCTTCACTTTCTAGTAAGTGGCAAGTTTAGCGAAGGAGTGACATTTGCATTTCGCGAATTACTTAAATATTTCGGATGAAATAATTAAGTTAGGAGAGATATAGGAGGAATTTTAATAGTAACAAGACTATTAAAAGAGAAGAAACGTTTAGACGTGAGAGGAAATGTTAGAGGAGACAAGACTTATTAGAAGTGAAAAAGAACGTTTAGAAGTGAGAAGAAACGTCAAAAGTAAAAAGACTATTAGAAGTGAGACGACTATCCGAAGTGAGAAGATTATTGAGAAAGAGAGGAACCGTTTAGAAGTGAAAAGACCATTCGAGGTGAGAAAAGAGGTTTACGAGAAGTGAGGACCAAGATGTGAGGAGATTTGTGAGTATGACGATTGTAAGGATTGTATTTGAGAATGAGACGCATTTCATTATGAAATTCACTTGACTATTAACAACATAAGCAATGATGCTTGTGAGTGTTAGGATGTGAGGATGACCCATTGATCTATAGAGAGATATTGGGCATAGGTTTGGGTGTAGGAAAGACGTCAGCTCTTAGCAGCAGAAAAGAGAGAGGGTGAGTTCGTTTAATGATTTGAAAAGAAATGACAGATATCTCAAGCCTGCTGCCGGCGGTCCCAGATATATCTGGGGGCCGCCAGAATAGATCTGGGGGCCGCCGGACCGCCAACAGGAGAGGAGTTTAGGGCTTGACGAATTTTGTGAAAGGAGTGACATTTTAATTTGCATTTCGCTAATTAAAAATACTCAAAGTACTTCGGATGAAGTAGTTAAGTTGCCACGACGCATGAAATAGAGAATAGACTAGAATCGACACTAGTAGAAAAGAAGAGAAAGATTTACGGAATGTGTTCCATCATTCCTAGACCTATACAAAGATAATTTAAGGATTCACGGTTGAGGGGTAAAGATATAATGTTGACGATGTTATCGTCAGGAACGCAACCTACTACGCACATGGAAGATATTTCCATTTGAACATTGTCTCAAAGGAAATGGTGACATATCTTTGGTGTGTTTTATACGCGAAAATAATAATAATAATAATAATAATAAAGAAAACAAACGAAGATGAAGGCGATGAGCTTGACAATATCAAAACGGATGGTGGTCTTCTTGAGTATTGTGAATGTTCATAAAACAATCTCATGACGAGGTATAAGGTTATCTTAAAGGTGGTAGCGGAAATAGTAGAGGAAAGAGATTAGCCATCTTGATGGTTGTAGAGGTGTGGTTAAGTGAGAAGGAAGAGATGTGATCGAAAGATAAAGAGTGTTTTCATCAAAGAGAAAGAATGTTTTCTTTGAAGAGAAAGAATGTTTTTGTCGAAGAGAAAGAATGCTTTCATCGAAGAGAAAGAATGTTTTCGTCGAAGAGAAAGGTGAGCATTTTAACTTATGTTGTTAAACGACTTGAATAGGAATTTTCGGATATGACCTTTAACGTTTGCGATCATAAGTTAAAGATACTTGAATATTTCAGATGAAATATTCAAGTTATCAAACCTACTTGGAGGAGCGTTAGATTTGTATCAAACCTTTTCTTGACGAAAGAGTGGATGATTCGGAAGAAAGGTTGACAAAAGAGTAGATTATTTAGAAGAAGGCGAGATGATGATTAAAGGAATGTGTGGGTGAAGACTCTAGGAGATAGAAGACTATTTTACGACTCTTTTGACTTTTTAGATTTGTGACACGGACACGAAAAAAAATATTCTAGTGTGAGAAAATATATACCTAGATGCATAAGACATATAGATATAGGCATATAAGTTTATCTAAGTATGCGTCGACACAATAATCAACGAGATTAATGTGTAAGACTCCATGACATTTAAACATTAATTGTCATATATTAAGCTAATATAGTGTAGGTGTACAATTAACATGTAAGTCATGTAAAATGACGCATACAAAACATGATAATTTTAAATGTAATCGTCATGTAAAACATGTTAGCATTTAGCATTTAGGAGCATGTGTCATTTAGATAAACTAAGAAATATTTTATCTAAATTGCTAGAAAAAGACAAAATGCCTTTATAGTGGACATGCATTTAATATCTAAGCAATTAAATGTTGAGCATCAAGATTATGAGGACATATAATTGCATTACATGTGAACAAGTAATCATCTTGAAATATTAAAGCACATATGTGAGGTGCATTGTGTCTAGATTGACTAAGGAGAAGCCTAATTTCTACGTGCTTAGTGTGTACTCCTAATGAGATACAAAGTCTATCGATGTAGACTATCATTAGGCATATTTAGGAAGAGCCATTTAATCAAATTAGAGAATGAATATGAGACTATCACTAGTGGTGCTCAATTCAGGCTAAACACGACCATTTTTACGGGTTATACACCGAACCCAACTTCACTCTTGGAAGCAATTCAACCGTTAGGTCAAATTGAATTTCTAGTGCAATAGATTCTCCAGTAGTCATTCTCATGTTAGACAAAATAGAATTCTTATATTTGCCTAATGAAGTGTAGCAAAGATAAAATTTGTATTATCTTTTCATAGAGGGCCTAACATGACTCAACTAACATACTTTAATTCCGGTTCGCATAATCCTAATCAAGATGTGTGGAATTCTAAGATAAGCGTAAGCAAGATGTTTTAATCTTTTGTTCAAGATCTATAGGTTGTTTGGTTTCGATTACATATTGCTTGATTTAATGGATGTCTTATATTTAGTCATCTTACATGTGTAGTTGTCACATGTGATATTTAACGTGTTTGGTTTTTCAAAAGCCAAGAGATGTGCTTATTTGTGACAATGACAAATATGTTATATTGAGAGTGTTTTAAGAATTCTCCATTTCATGTCATGTGAAATGAATCTCATCAATATTATTTATCTTAATTGAGTTTGTGATTCTTTAATGATAAATAATTGAAAAGAGACATATTTTATTTTTTAAACAAATATGCTTTTCTAAAATTATTATTCTTATCAATGTTGTATATCATAATTAAATAAGTATTTGAATAAATGTATTTTTACTTGTTTATGCATTGACACATATTTTGATAGGTTATTTTTCAATTCTAATAACTTATATTTTTCAAATTATATGTAGTGTATTTTCTTGTAACACAACCATTTATGCTACGAAGAAAATAAAATGCATAGGATATATATTATCCTTTATCAATCGTTTAATACGATAAGTCCATAAATTCCAAGTCGTCAATCCTACCCAGAGTGTGTTAAGTTTAGCATGTATAATTTAACCATAACTAATAACACAACATTTGAACACTTTAGACTCAATGAGACATCTTCATTGCAAGTGTGAGTTGCAATTTGATGACTAATCTTGTTGTCTTACAACCGACTTTGTGATTTCATGTAATAACCGAGGATGGTTAAATATGTAGACTTGAAAAAGTATCTATGATCATTTGATTGATATTTCCGTGATCTAGATAAATCCTAGTCTCGATTTCATGTTCATATTCCAATTTTGTAATTAGATTGAATGATGAGATTGATTATCGTTTGAATAATAATCATCTTCATATTCAAAATCCTCTTACGATCATTTATTGAAAGAAAGCACGATAATGGTTTGTGGAATATGTTCAATTCTTCCTAATCCTAACCTTATATGGTTAAAGGGTTCTCATTTGGTGAGAAAGAAATATTATGCTTATTTGGTAAAGTAAGAGAGAGTTTTGATAAGAAGATAGTTTGAGTTTTGAGTTGTGCTTTTGAATTGTTTGAGCAAAGTTACATATGTTTTTCATTTGCTCATGTTTGGCTTTTTAGAAACAACGACTTTACCAATTGCATTGCAAGGTAAATTACTTGAGTATTTCGGATGAAATATTCAAGTCGTCAATCCTACTTCATTATGTATTTTATGCATATATTTGCCAAATATTTGGAACACAATATTTGGATAAAGTTAGAACTCAATATACACATCTACACAAGTGTGAGTTATGATCTGATGCATATTCTTATCATCTTGGAAAGGGATGTTGTTATTTTTATATCAATCGAGTGTGATTGAGTATTTAGGTTTAAGATAATATCTCTTGTTATATTTTAATATAATCTTAAAGCTAGACAAATAAGAATCCGATTTCTTATCCATACTCGAAAACTTGTCAATTAGATTCGACAATAATATCAATCATAATTTGAATAATGAATCGATATATATTCGAAATCTTTCTTGACCCTCACGAACACTCTTTTTAAAAGAAAACAAATAAATTTTTTTATAGTGTGTTCCATTAATTCTAAGACTAGTTGTGAGGTGAGGTTATGAATAATGACAAGTTAATTTCTTACTTCAAGATTGTCATATATTTTGCTTGTGTGAAAAACTATTTGTTGATAGGTCTGAGTTATGCATAGTTTTTGACATTTTATGAGTATATTAATGATTTTCTTTACCATTTTTATACAACACACATCGTTTGTAAAATACTATACGTTTATAAAAAGAATATAATTATGTGTGTATGTTAGAACAAATGCAAGAACAAGCAAAGTTAAAAAAAAATATTTTCATTTACTTAATTACCAATGTATTAATACAATCTTTTATTTTGTTTAACCAATCCAAGGTCAAACAACGCAAGATGATGAAAATATTTATACATTTTGTTGGAAGAGAGATAATATGTTGGAAATATTTTAATGATGGATTTTAAAATATGATCTTAGGACATTATTTTTTCACACACTTGACAAACTATTTAACTCTCAAATAGGTTACTACACTCAAAATGATCTACAAGATGTTTATGTAACACTTGTAAATATAGTAATCTATGCCTATATGCAGTGCACAAATTTTACACTTTCACATTTATTTTACACCTTTTGTTTCTCTCTCTACTCTCTCTCTCTCTACAATAATGGCTATCTTGTGATTTGAATCTCCTAGACCATTGGATCATAGATTCTTTAGTTCTTTCAACATCCCCCACAATATGTTAATTATGGACTTTCTAAGTTTGTCATTACTTGCCGTCTTTCTAGAGAGACACTTGTTGATTATAACTGCCAGAGTTCTCCATGGCTGGTGCATGTGATCCACAAACATGTTGGTGTGCTTGTACAGTGGACCCTTGTAGCCAAGATCAATGAGAAAGATGAGTGCGGTATCATCATCTAGAACATCCGTGAAGTCTAAACCTTCCACTCTTGGACAAATATCAAGAATTTTCCTAAAGACTTCAGCATTGACAGTACACTTCTTGTTGGCTAAGAGGAACTCATAAGAAACAGTGCCTTGAACCTTCTTGATGGTGTACCAGAATTGCTGCATAAAGATTTCAGGAATGTCTACAGAGATAGTGAAAGTCTTGAAGCACGTGGAATTCTTGATTATGTCAACGACCACCTGAAATGTTTCTTCCTTTTGTGGCACAATGGTTTCCAATCTGATATTAGTAGAGTTGATTTTGACTCTCTCATCAAATGAAACCCACTTTTCATCACGAGCAGGAACTTGTTGTGTTTCTTGAGGATTCATGATTCTGCTTAAGAATTAAACAATACAGTTTATATACACAACACATATATTTTACTGATTTAGTTTGGTTATCCTTGACATTATGATTGATCTATGATTAGGTTTCATGCAAACGAGACAGAATTATTACACTAAGAATAGGTCAACTAAGGTCAATAGTCAAAGTCAACAAGACAGATCCAAGAGAACTTAGGACACACATTCAATCAGAGAGAAGATAATACATAATACAAGTACATATATGGCAAGATATGAGATATGACAAATTATACAAGAAATACACAAATTTTAAAATTTTTAGACAGAGTTTCTTTTCGTAAATATGTCATATTTCGCTCGGAATATGTACCTGTACATGTTTCGCTTCAAACATTTTTCGCTCAGAACAAGGTAATACATGTTTCACTTAAACAAACTCAAACATATTTCGCTTAGATGAACCTTACATGTTTCGCTTAGAACTGACTTACATGTTTCGCTTGGAATGAGGTAAACATGTTTCGCTTAAAATAAGTGAAACATGTTTCGCTCAGAAAACATGTTTCGCTTCATTCAAGCAAACATGTTTTGCTTCATTTAACTAGACATGTTTCGCTTCATTCAAAGCTACGTAACTCTAGTTTTACCAATTACAACCCTGTAATCACTTCTAACAAACATCATAAATACAAACATAACATCACAGAAGCAATTATCACTAAGTTTCAACAACATTTTTTGGCTTGACAACTAAAATTCGAGCACACAAAGGAAAGAAACACATGGAAATTATCATAAGACCATTTTAGGAGGCTAAAAACATATGATAACGTACTCAAAGCCTATCACAAACACTCATAGCACATCAAACAAGCAACAACTTATACTATATTCAAACCAACGCACCTAATAATCAAAGTTTCCAAGTAAACTAGATCAAAGGAAGTATAGCAGAGTTATAATAGCGTAAAGTGGCTTATATGATGCTTCTAAACGCAAACCAACAACTATTCAAACATCCATACATGATTCGCTTCATTCATCTCAATAAAAATTACTATATTTCACACATACATTAAGTTTATCCAAAACTATTTCACATACGTCTTAGACGCACCTTAATGAGTAAAACCCCTCAATCAATTTAACAAAAATCTCAACTTTTAAATTATGAACCCTAAATCAAATTAATTGATTTTTGAAAGATAAAAGGATATATAAGCTAACTAATTTTACTAACGTGATGTTAAGAGGGTTATAAACATATTGAGTGTACCTTTGAACTTGAAAAACGAGTTAGAATTATGAGAATGATTCGAGCGAAATGTGACTTGAGAGAAATGTGTGTTTGGGTTTGTGAATATGAATGTATGTGAAGAGCGAAATGTGTAGACACATTATAACCGGCCAAGTTTTGTAAAATGGCAAAAATGGTCCTTGTCATTCTAGTCTTTTTCTATTTTCCTTTTAAACTTAGTTATAGGTTTAAACATCTTATAGAAATGACTTGATTAGCCCCTATAGTTGTAAACTTAGATCTTAAGACTTCTAAAGATTAAATCCAATAACATTTTAAGACCAATTGAGTTACAAATACATTAACTCCCCTTTAATTGATAATCCATTATTGATAAACCTTTTTTCCATTTTATTCCGTGATGACATTTTAAAAGATCCTTTTTAAAAGAATTTGACTATTTCTCCCCCTCAAATAATGTCTCGTTTTCTATTTAAAGAGCTGTAGACATTGTTTGAGCGATAAAAAATTCTTTGAAAATATTTTTAGATGAGAAACTTATATGTTTAATTATTTTTCTTAAAAACAACAACACCAATAAAAATAAGATTTCTCTCGATTTACATAAATAAATGCACTGACACGTACACTTATTTGATATAGGAAGCACGTTGTGTTGCAAAGTAAACACAAGCCTTTGCATGGTCATAAAGTAGACCATGCCCGAGAAAATTAATTCCCGTTGAGAGGCCAAGTTTTCTTTTTGGCGAAAAACTTGCCTTTAAGATGAGGACCGGGTTGCTATCAGAAATAATAGTAAGCCATATGACATGTTTTCTATTCGAACTTTATTTACAGCTTTGTGCCATTGTTAAATGACATTTCTAAAGCCGTAAATATTATTGATACTAGAAAGTATGTCATGAATACCATATTATTATATTTTTCTGATTTTTTTTATTTTTAATTTTATTTTTATGGTTTTATATTTTTCTATGAGTAAACTGCAAAATACATCCCTGTGGTTTCAACTTTCTCACATAATACATCCCTGTCAGAAACTATTGGCAGTATACATCATTCGTTAGGCAAACGTTTGCCACAATACATCCCTGAGGACGAACGATGCAAATATTTTTCCGTTATCTTCTCACGAGGGATGTATTGTGTAAAAAAACCACAGGGATGTATTTTGAAAATATTTTTTTTTATTTTTTGTTTTTTTTGTTTTATTATTTTTTTATTTTTTAATTATTATTATAAAATATTATTATTAAGATTATTATTAGAGTAAACTGCAAAAATCATCCCTGTGGTTTGTAGTTTGTGGCACTAATCATCCCTAGCCGATACTATTGGCACTAATCATCCCTGAGTGGCCAAACATCCTGCAAAAATCATCCTTATTGGGGATGATTTTTGCAAAAAGTTTAACAAAAAGTTTTGCAAAAATCATCCCTCTAAGGATGATTTTTGCTGAACGTTTCACACTCATGTAATGATTAGTGCCATAGTATCGGCTAGGGATGATTATTCCACAAACTCAAACCACAGGGATGATTTTTTGCAGTTACTCTTATTATTGATATTATCGCTGTTTTTTATTTTGTATATTATTAATAAATATTTTTTGGTTTTTTAACTGTTTAGTATTTTTTCTTTTTCGTTTCTGTCCTTTTTTCCTCTCGCCGACCTATTATACGTTTTTGTACGTTTTTCATACGCTTTCCATCCGTCTTTTATATCATTTAAATATGTTTGGTAATTTTTATACGTTTTTTTTATCTGAATTTGTCCATTTTGTACGTTTATATCCACGTAATGAATTATCAGTTATTTATCCGTTTTTTTTTTGTATAAAAAACGTATAAAATGTACAAAAACGGGAAAAAACGTAAAAAAACAATGTATAAAAACGTATTAAAACGTACTTTTTTTTATGTTTTACGTTTTACGTTTTTGTACATTGTTTTTTCGTTTTTGTATGTTTTCGTACGTTTTTATACTTTTTGATACATTTTGTTTTTTTCTACGTTTTTCTACAGATGAGAACGTAAAAAAAGGGATAAAAAACTGATAATCAATAAGGATTAAAGCGTACAAAAGCGGACAAATCGTATGAAAACGTATAATAACGTCGGACAAAAACGAAAAACGGATAAAAAAGCGGATGAAAGCGTATGAAAACGTATAATAAAGGTCGGAGAAAAACAGACAAAAACTAACCAACCAGAATAAAAAAATTTATTAATAATATATAAAAAATAAAATAATTGGCCGACAATAATCTAATAATACTATTATTATTAATTATTAAAAAAAACAAAAAATTTAAAAAAAATTAAAAAATTAAAAAAAATATATTTACAAAATACATCCTGTGGTATTTTTACACAAATACATCCCAGTTCGTGAGAAGATAACCGGAAAAATAATTTGGCATCGTTACGTAGTCTCCGTGATTTATTTGGCAAGACGTTTTGCCTTATAAAGGATTATACTGCCAATAGTTTTCTGACATAGATGATTAAGTTGAGGGTTTGAAAACCACAAGGTATGTATTATAACCAGTTTACCTCTTTTCATATTTTCTTTTTTGAAAAATTTATATAAAAGGAAAAATATTTTTGGGTTTTTTCTGATTTTCTTAGTACATATGATCAGGATTTGTGAAGAGAGTACCACCAATTACTCTTTCCTTTACGCCTGCCAGCTTTTCAGAAGTTTCCAGGGACATGCTTGCATTCCAAAGATTTTTGTAAGAAAATTTAATCGTTCTCGGTGCTAAAGGGTTTGGTGAAGATTCAGCATTATGGTGAAACTTTGCTTTTCTGATAAAATATAGCTATTCAACTAACCCCGTTTTCCGTCCCACTTACATCTTTTATTGAGTGATGTCTGAATATCACATAATCATAGATCAAGAGTGTTTAAACGTTATTGCAGCAAAGAGCAATGGTACTTTTATTATCACAGTACAGTGGTATTTTGTTGAATACAAGGCCATAGTCCGTCAGTTGTGATCGCATCCAAAGTATTTGAGCACAACATCCGGATAGGGCGATTATTCAGCTTTTGTATTGGATATGGCCGTGCTCTTCTGCTTCTTTGACGACCAACTCACTAATATTTCTCCCAACATTTGCATACTTCCAAACATACTTTTCTGGTAGCTTGGCACCCCGCATGGTTAGCATCTCAAAGATGTTAGAGCAATGCATAGAAATCCTTCATGATACCACATACCAATTAAAGAATCCTCATAGGTACCTGAGAGATTCGCTTACCGCATGCAAGTTCTTTTCAGTAGGGCTTTGCCTTATACCAAGGGCACACATAGCACCAACAATACTAGTTCCTAACTGGCTGTAAGATACATAAGGGTGCCAATCATTCCACGATAACGTGTAGGATCAACGGCTTTCCCTTATGGATCTTCATCAAGTTTGGATTTCTCCACCATTAGAGTATCCGCTAGTTCACAGGTTTCCATACCATACTTTTAAGCGATTCTAGAGCATATTTGGATTGATTTAAAAAGATGCCTCTGGGACATTGAGAAATTTACAGTCCAAGAAAGAATGACGCCCATCATTGACATTTGGAATTTTGAACACATTATTTTTGAAAACGTGTCATAAAGATCAGGATTAGTGGAAGCAAAGATAATATCATCAACATAAATTTGTACCAATAATATGTCATTGCCTTCACGTTTGACGAACAATGGTGGATTGACGGTGCCTTTAGTGAACTTCTTGGAGAGTAGAAATGACGAGAGCAAATCATACCAAGCACGTGGAGCTTGTTTCAACCCGTAAAGAGCCGTCTTTAGCTTATACACATGATTAGGATTCTCTGGATCTACAAACCCATCCGGTTGGCTAACATAGACCTCCTCACGCAGAATGCCATTCAAGAACTCGGTCTTCAAATCCATTTGGTAGACGACCATGTTCGTATGAGCAGCGAATGCAATGAAGATACAGATGGCCTCAAGGCCAGCAACTAGAGCAAAAGATTCTTCAAAGTCTATGCTTTCTTCTTGATGATAACCCCTCGCTACCAAACGAGCCTTATTTTTCAACACACCTCCTAGTTTGTCTAATTTCACCTTGTATATCCACTTCAAGGTAATAATCATAACACAATCCAGGCGAGGTACCAGCTCCCAAACTTCAAGACATTTAAACTCATTGAGTTCTTCTTGCATAGCTTCAATCCAGCAAGATTCAGTTAATGCATCTTTATAACTCTTTGGTTCGACTGAAGAAAGGAAAGCATCAAAATAACAGAACAAGGCTTCATCTTGTAGTTGTTGTCGAGTGGAAACCGGTCTAGAAGGATCGCCAATAACATTGTCAATCGGGTGATCTTTGGTCCATCTGTTGATGTGTTCGGGTGGTTGATTTATTGAATGCATATTATTTGGAATAACAATTTGAGTAGAGGATTCTTCAGAACTAGGTTCCGGAATTAGAAATTTAACAAAGGGATCATTATCCATATGTGCAACTTCAATGTCATGGTCCGCTTCTTCAACACCAAGAGGAATGACATGAGATGGTGTTTCTGAAATTGTTTGTGAAGTACTTGTTGATGGTGCATCTTGATCATTTATAGTAGATGAAGGTGTACCGGTTGAAACAGCAGGTTCTGGAGCAATGACTGCAGTAACTTGAAGATCAACACTTGGTGAAGGATTCAGGTACTCATCAAACATAGGTTGAAATAGAATTTCCCAATCGTTCTTTGTTGGTTGAACATACGGAGTTGAAGAAGGAATATTTGGCACGAGTCCTGAACTGATTGTTCCAGGAGTCAAAAGTTTAGGTCTGGGTCCTAAACTGAAGTGTTCAGAAGCCATTACCGTCAACTTATCAAAATCAACATGTGATGTTTCAATAATCATTCGGGTCCTTTTGTTGTAGATTCGGAATGCTTTCTTCGCTGGAGCATAACCAATAAAAATTACAATATCAGCCTTCGGTTTCAACTTACCAAGATCTTCACCGTCATTAGTGGGATAGCAAAGAACTCCAAAGACATGAAGATACTATAAGTTAGGTTTTTGATCATGGAGAAGTTCATACGGTGTTTTGTTGTGATGTTTTCAGATTAATGATCAGTTTTGTGTGTAGCAAGCTGTCACGACTGCCTCCGCCCAAAGAAATAACAGAGCCTTTGAAAAGATCAACAGGGTTCGAGCAGCTTCTACTAAAGTATGGTTCCGTCATTTGACAACAAAATTCTATTATGGAGTGCAAGCAACTGATGTTTGATGTAAGATTTTGACTTCTTCATAGTAAGCCCTCAAAGTCTGATTGACGAATTCAGTGCCATTATCAGTCCTGGCGTTTACGGGACGGTTGCATTGTCAGAAAACTTGATCATTTTTAGGAATTTTATTACGAACTTGGACTTACATCCTTCGAAACGTACGAAATTTCACCCATGTTAAACTGAGGAAAATCAGCAACGACAAACTGTACTCTATTTTCTCCCATTGATACTTTGAACCCTCATTGGCCCGCAAAGATCCATATGCAGCAGATAGAGTTTTTATTGAATGGAGTCTTCAGCTTTAGGGTTTGTGGGAATGTTTCTTGCTTTTACCAATAGCATAGGCAGAGCACAAGTGATCTTTCAGATACTTTAGGTTTGGAAGACCTCGGACAAGACCTTGTTTGGCAAATATAATCAAAATTAAGATGAGATAATCGACGATGCCATAACCAAGACTTGGTCTTTGAGGCCTTTGACAGGAGACATATAGGAGAAAATGACAACAAAATTTCAAGAGACAACATGTATAGATTTGAACCCCTTGATCCCTTAAGTAGATCCACACCTTCTAGGTCACAAATGAAGCAGGTGTGCTTGCGAAAAGCAACTTCAAGATCCAAATCACAAAACTGTCCCACAGAGAATAAGTTGTGTCCTAATCCTTCCACATAATAAACCCTGGAAATTGTGACGTTCCCCCTTTGATAATCTCCATAACCCATTATCTTAGTAATATGATCATTCCCAAATCTAACGGTACCTAAAAATTTACTGACGAAGTTGATGAGTCGAGAGCGATTTCCGGTCATATGCTTTGAGCAGCCAGAGTCCAAATACCACAGAACAATTTGGACAACCTGCAATTGATAAGAGAAGAAGATGGAACATCGGAAATAGTAGATCCTCAAGATTGATTGGGTTCTGTGGAGTTAGGAGTGTTAGATTCTACTTTCTTAACTTTGCTACTGGAACCTACAGATCTGGATGCTTTTAGTCTCTTAATGTAAACTAAAATTCCTTAAGTCGGTGTAATTACTAGAGCAATAGAGGATTCCTTAGGAGGCACTATTTTAGTAGAGGTAATCCTATTTAAAGGGCACCTATTTCCAACTATAGTGAAGGTCTTGCCTGTAGGTTTCCAACTATATCCAATTTTATTGAACACTTTACCCGTAGGTTTCCACACTTTTCCCTTTTTGTTTCTTTTAGATTTAGCTTTATTACGCACATTCACATCATTCACATGTTCAATAAGGCACATAGCATGATTGACATCAAACAAACATTTGTTACAGATAGGACACAAAGATTCAAACTTAGCATTACTCACATAATGCTTAGCAAGTGCATTACTAATAAGTTCAGAAACAGAATTCGCATTTAACATAGATTGCATTACGTCAGTATTACATTTAGATTTGTCAACACGATTCTTTTTATTCTTCCTAGACTTAATGCACCTATATTGGTCTTCTACTTTATTGGTCTTTTTGCTACTTGATGCTTGTGAGATCCTATTTTTCTATGTATTGCCTGAAGGCTTTGATCCGCTAGCACTAGTAGAACATATTACTCCTTTAGAATGCAACAAAGGTTTGTTAGAGTCTTGTGTTTTCTGAGTGTTGCTTGAAGATGTGAGTGGATCGGCAAATCTAACTTTCTTGTCCTTGTTCATAGGTGTAACAGCCACTAACTTCTCACTAAGCTTTAACAAACAAGGGCATGTCTCTCTTACATAGACTAACACTTCTTGAATTATTTGAACATACTTACAGGCCGAGTCTAAGTTACTATCTAGAGGGATTTAAGCTCTAGCATTTTCGACTATTTCCCGAAGAATGTCAACATGTCCATAGAGTGCTTAATATAATCCATGTGAGCATCCTTGTTTTGCAAGAGTTTAGGAGCTAATGGTTCCAAATTAAGCTTGAACATTCCTAGAGCAATAGTGACAGCAAGTTTTGAAACAGCAGTATCGACAAAATTTTTCCCTTTAATTTTCTTTAATTCATTTTTTAATGCTGCAATAGCAAAAAACTTTTCCTAAAGTTGAGCATTTAAATCCGAATTTTTAACAGACTTTGCATTTATTTGTGCAACTAAAGAGTCACTATGTTCTTTTGATCGAACACGTGTCTCTTTAATTGAATCAAACTGGTCTTTGTAAATTGATTTCAAATGCTCTCTTTTGTTTCTTAAATTTCATTTTCAGAAAGTAATTTTGCCACACTATGCTCCAGCTCAATGTTGATTGTTTCAATCTCATCAATGTTTTTCTTTACATTTTCCACACTATCTTTTCCACTTAAAGATTTAATCCTATCCTTCAACTTTCTTATGACCGTGTCCTTCTCTTGTAACTGAGCTTTCAATTCATTTATTTCATATAATTGATTAAATGTATGACCATTTTGGTTTTCACCATAATTGTCCTTTTGAAAAATTTCTTGGTTAAGTTGAGTTGCAACTTTCAGAGAAATGCAATGTTATTCGAGTGTTGAATAACGTTTTACAAGGTTATCATAAACATCTTTTTTAATGAAATCTTTCTTTTTGAGAAGCTCAGACTCAAGTTCCAGACACTTACTGCAATCATCCACACATGATTTATTCACATGAAGAATATTAACAGAATTCATAGCAATATGCATAATTTCCTGAGACAAGATTTGGTTCCAAGAGTTTATCATTATCAATTTGGAGTTGTTTGAATTTAAGTTCAAAATCATTTTTGTCTACAGAACACTGATTAACAACAACTTCCATTTGGTTTAAAATAGTTTAAACTTTAGTAACTTTATCTAGAAGAGTTTTATCAAACGCATTAAATGTGTCTTTTAAAAATGGAATTATTTCAGTTACAAAGCACTCTTTTGTATGTTCAAAACCCCAGGACCCCGCGGTAATAGCATTAGATGTGAGTCTCTTTTTAACCACCTTATCAAAATTGGCCAGTTGATATTTAAGCTTTTTAAGACTTTCATTAACCAAACTTACCTTAGAAAGTTTACTAGGAGCTTCAACTCTAATAGGTGTATGTAACTTAACTGGTGTTTCAGAAATATATAAGTGTTTTAACCAGAAAGCTTGTTCTGTAGACAATTCTTGTTGAGTAACAAAACGTTTACCAAAATCTTCTTTCAGATTATTCAACTTTAAGTAATCAATTGGAGCAATATTAACCTTCTTTTATTTTGAAATTGGATCATTTTGTTTTTCAAGCATTTTTGATCGACTCTCTTCTTTCAAAATCAAAGTCTCTTCATCATCAATCACAGAAATCACAACATGTTCTTTAGCAATAACACTATCATCATATAATGTTGGTTTAATCCGCCGAGCCTTCTTAAGATGGAACGGATTTTGATAACCAAGAGCTTGTTTATGAGTGTCATCGTAAAAAACTTGTGGTTTCATTAGCATATGCATAGCTTGTGTAGATCAATACAACTTACAAACAATGTTTTCCAGTTCTTTATTTTGTTTTTCCAAAACAATTTCCCTGTCAATGTACTTAGATTCTTTTTCTTTAGATTATGTTTTGAAAACATTTAATGTAGTTGATAAAGATACTTTTTCCTTGACGTTGTTAGAAAGAGTTTCTTTAAGTGTATTGATCTCCTGCTTAAAAGCTTCAAGCTTTGCATTTTTATTCCGAATTAGGTCATCCATTTGAGAATCAATTAATTTTTCACGTTTGTTCAAATCAACATTTTGTCTTTGTTCAAAAATGGTGACACGTTATTTATATCTCTCAAGCTCTGCGGATAAGGATTCATTTACCATTTATTTGTCTGATTTTCCTTATCTAAATTAGCTACTTGATCAGTCATTTGTTCAACCAAAGATAGGATCATTAAATCATTAGGTGCATGATATGTGTTTAATCACATATCACTTTTCTTTATAAAAACGAGCTTAAATGACCAAAAATAAATGGAAAATACATTTTATACGTCTGTTTTGTTAATTGTGTTGTGCAGGTAACAGATATTCACAAAAAACAAAAACAAAGCCAAAAAGGACAAAACCGAGCATGAGACTAGAAGAGCGTGAGAAAACGAAGCCGATGACGTATTTGATAAGTGTTAAATTGTATACATAAAATACCTAGGATTTTGCCAATAAAAGTCAAAAATATGCCAAAAGATGGAAATATGTGTGCTTTTGTGTCTCAATGTGCAGGAAAGGATATTAAAGTCAAAAATCCAAAGTCAATATATTAAAATTAACGGTCAACAATTACTGTTCATCTTCTTTCTTCTTTTACACCGCAGCGAGTAACAAGAGTAAATCCACTCTCCACACGCTCCCTCTCTTCTAGAAGATCTATGAGGCATATCTTTGACATCACTTCCAGACACGCTGGTGATCCTAAGGTTTCCTATTGGCTGAAAGGACGTGGAGGTGATCTAAGGGTGCAAAAAGGACAGATTGAGGATTGGTTATGAATCAAGGGTCATGATTAGAGCTTGGGGACGCTCCTCTTCTTCTAGAGCCTTCTCTCCTCAGCTATAAATAAGAACATAATCACACATAGAGGATCGAGTAGTTTTTAACTTAAATTTAGTACTTATTGTATTTTGCTTAATGTATTTTCGTTTCAATACTTTGTAACCTCTTTTTAATTAATAAAAGTTCAGTTTCATTCTAAATTTCGTGTTGAATCATTGCTTTACTCTTATACAAATTTTGTTTAAATGTGTTTAGAAGTTACCTAATAAGTTCAAAAAGCTCAATTACCTAATAAGCTAATACTTATTCAGTTAAGCTTTCTTATGGCTTAACTGAATAGTATTTTTTTTCACTAAAAAATACCCTCACAAAGCCATTTTGAGCTTAATATGGATGATAGAGCCTTAAGGGAAGGCTTATAGGACCTTTACCACTTATGTAAATAACTGAGTCTTGTAGATTAAGCTCTTAGAGCATTTATAAGTCCTTGTTTTGAGCAAAGGATAAGGTATGTCTCTATTTTACTTTTAAGCTTAAATTCTATTATAGTTTACCTAAACTGCTTAATTTGTGCTTAATATTGTTGCTTATGTGCTTATTCTGTCTTAAAGTAGCTTAATATGTTTAGTCCTTAGCTTAGAAGTAGTTTTATTTGAGTTTACAATGTTTTGTTCGTTTAATAGTAAAACTGCTTAAATAGAAGTCATAACTGCTCATAAGCTTAGCTTAATATCCAGTGCTTATTAATCTAAGGTTTTTTTCTTATTTATCTTTGTTATTCATAGTTCTTAATCTATTTTTACAATTCAAGGATTATTATGGTCTGTTTTAGCTTTTAAATAGATTTTCTAGATTTAAAAGGGATGTTTGGGTTAAGCAACTTGAACATGTCTAAATGGTGTTCAGCTTGTTTCTAGTGATCAAAATGGTTTTCATAAGCTCTAATTAAGTCTAATTTAAGTTTTCATAAGCTCAGAGTGAGTCTTATTAAGTTTGTAGTTTAGTTTCTTCATAAATTCAAGTCAGCTAGTGTAAATGGTTTATAAACTGCTTAATGGTTGAATTCCTTAAAAGTGTACTTGAGGTGTGGTTTTTGTTCTCAAAACTGGTTTCATTAACATCATTTTGAATCTGTTTTGAGTTGGAAAGCATTGGAATAGCCTTTTAAATAACTTAGACTAGAATCAGTCAATAGGTGTTAATGTGTTGGTTTGTTCTAAAAAGGTCTAATGTGCAGATCATTAGTGGTCAATTCCTAGCTTAACTTAGATTAATTTTTGTTGAATTTAGCTTATTGTAGTAAGTTTTAAATTTGTTTCAAGTTTTCAGTTTGTCAAAATCATTTTTGAGTATTAAAATTTAGCTGCAAATAGTCTTTTTAACTCAAAAAGTCCAAAAACAAAGTAGTGTAAATTGTCCTTTTCAAATTTCTTTTCTAGCTTATTTCCTTAACTATTTTGCTAATTTTTTGCTTAATAGTGTTATTAGAGTCTAGTCTTTAATCTGTTTTTAGTTTTTAGCTTATTCTCATGCCATATTAGGTGCTAATACTTAGCATAAAAATAATGTGGTAAAGTCCTTTAAAATTCCGTTTTTGAGTCAACTGTCTTAGTGCTTTTGGTTGTCTTTCAGCTTATTGAATTTGCTTATTTCTAGCTCTTATTGCTTAATGAGTCTAGGTCTAGGTCTGATTGTCAGCTTATTGGTTTTCTATTTGCTTATTGAGTTCAAAAATCCAAACAGTTTTAGCTAAATATCTAATAGTCTTAACAAGCCAAGCTATGATTTTTGTCTTATTCTAGCTTAATAATAAGTTCTGGCATTAAGTCTGGTTGTAGAAAAACAAATTCAATATACTTATAGTATTAATCTCGTAAGAATTCTTTGCCAAAATACTTCTCAAACAAGAGAAATATAAGGTAAAAATCTCACAAAAGAAAACACAATTCGTATATTTTTAACCGGGAAGTACTTTTCCTCGGGTCGTGTCCCAACGAAATCGTGAATTGAGAATTTAGGAATAATTCGGATTCGAGTTTAGAATAGTAAAGGATTTTTTAATGATTGATTACACTGCAAAATTTAATAGCACAAACTAGAAACAATGGAATAGTACGAAATTTAAATGCACAAAAAACGTAAAAATGCGAGCTAAAACTGAAATTTAAAATCTAAGGCACAACTTTTAACAAATTTTATACCTAAAAATCACAAATTTAAAATGAAAATTTTAGGAAAAAGAATTGGAATTTTTTAACTAATTTTGAATTTTTTATGATTTTTCTAAGATTTAATGAATTAACAAAAATAAACTTTTTCTAAAAATTAACACTAAAATTTTTCTTTTATTTTTCAAAAATACTAGATTTAAAAAGAAAATTATTGCAAAAAGAATTTTAATTTTTCAACTATTTTTCTATTTTTTATGATTTTTATAAGAAAAAGTAATCACTAAAGACTATTTTAATTCCTAGAAAATACAAATTTTACTGGAAAAATATAGAAAAATGGTTTTTATAAACTACAAAGGTGCAGAAATACAATGGAATGAAAAGCCCTAATTTTTATGACCTAATTGTACCCTAATTTGACCAATTAAAACTATAAACCCTAAATAATAAAACTAATTTGAAAAATATTAAAACCTTACATTATGTATCTAGAAAAGACAGGGTAGATATAGAAAGAAATGAAACAACAGGGTATCGGGCAAAACTTCGTAAAAAGTATACACAATTAGAGAAAACGGTACCCTGAAGTTTAAGAAAATACGAAACAAAACCTAAACAAATTTGGCTTATTATTGTCTTATTGAAAAAGTGATTTTCAGCAAAAACTTAAAACTACAAAGTTGTAAAACAGCTTATACTAAAGAACTTTAATGAAGGCACTTTGCACTTTTATCCACAGAATAAGCTAGAAAAATAGAACTTTTGTTCCTGTTACAGTAAGTGCTAGTTTGACTAGTGTTTTGGATTTTGGCTTCCCAGCTTATTTCTTGATGAAATCTAAAAGCAAAAGAAACTTCTTCTAGCTTAAGATGTGTATTAAATGGATTTAAGCTAAAATTAACCTGTTCTTAACAAATTTAGAAAGAAAATTAAGATGAAAAGTGCAAAGTTTTTATGAACTGTTTTTTTGAGCTTTTTTCTAATAAGCTAACAAGCTTATTACTGAACTTTATAAGCTGTAATTTTGTATCTAAGCTATACTATGTTCCTTGAATCTACCTAGATAAAAGGATTTCAAATTTTTCTAAATGAAATGGAAAATTCAGAGATTGAGTTAACCTAGACATAAAATTGTTGCTGTCATTTGTTGTTGCTGGTGCAGTGTGCAAGGAACAAGTGTACAGGATAAAACTCTACTTAAAACTGATTCAACTAACTCAATTCATGTACAACAATGCTTACTAACACATAGTTACCTTCTCATTGCTTAAAATGAATTTGAATTCTAAAAGCTCTTACTCTAAAACTACCCTGGTGCAAATGATGAGTTTTTGTGCTCACTATTTTGGAATTCAAGCAACAAGCTTTTAGAAACTGTTTAAATCCTTGTTATATAACCTAACTCAGCTAAATGATATGATTTGACAAAGTAGAGTTGACTTTAAGAGTCAATTTAAGCTTATACCAAACACACCTTAAGTTGACTGTCAAAACTAGAAAGAGCTTAAAATCTATCTAAAGGCTAAAACAGTTTCAACTTTTTAGCTACTTTTATTTAAGATAACCTATTTAAGCTTTTTAATCACTCAAAGTACTAGCTTATTTGTATGATTAAGCTAGTTACTCTTTGTAGCTTATTATTCTAAAATTGACAGAAATGCAAGTATGAAATCTAAATGAGTTGTTAACTAAGAAAACTTAGAACAATGACAACTAAAAGCTGTCTAAACTAAATGCAACAGGATTAAGCACAAGTATAAGCAAACAGATACTGAAATAAGCTAAATGAAATGCTATGTAAATGCTAAAATAGAATTGAGAGAATGAAACCTTATTTTTGCAGAATCTTCACACTTAAGTTGTCCAAAAGTAGAAACTTAAGTGTTCCTAATGGCTACCAAGCCTCTAAACCTTGAAAACCACAATAAGCTGTTTTCGAGCTTATTTCTCCTTATATCTTCAAAGTACACTCAAAACACTCAAGTAATCATGATTTTTGATGTAAATGATGAATTTGAGTAAATGAATGCTTAAGAAACAGAAGTTTACTAAAATTGAGCTTATGAGAAGTAATAAGCTCAAACTAGCTTATTAAGAGCTTATTTGAGTAAAATCGACTTAAACTTGAAAACAAATGATTAAGAAACGTGTAAACTGAATTGTATTACTGAATTGAAGAAGTACAAGTTTAAAAGAAGAGATTACAAGAGCTTTAAAGCTAAATGCTAAAATTTTGAAAGTAAATGCTTATTACAAGAGAATTACAAATTGAAAATTTAAAACAGAAAAACACCCACTGAAAATATGAGACCTAAGTGCTATTTATAGAGAATTGGGAGAGAGGAGGGAAGAATTCTTGAAACTTCCAATCAATCTCAATCGTTGATCTCTTTTGGATCATTTGTAGCCGTTTGATGAGCTTGGTGAGGTGTCTTGGCCAATGAGTTGTTGCCACGTGGTAGTTTATGATTGGGGAGGGTGTATGAGCAGGCTTGGGCATTTATAGAGGAGCGGGGGAGGGATTTCACGAAGTTGGGTTTGTGTGTAAAAAGGGCGGGAAAGGTTGTTACGGGTTGTTAGGTTGTTACGGGAAACGCGGTTTTCTGTTTGAAACTATGAGAAGTTGGCACTATTAGTCCTCGTGATTGCATCCGCCTTTTCTAGTTATAAAGCAAGTTTCAAAGTGGCAACTTCAGCCCTTGTGGATTTCTTCTTCTTTTTCTTCCTTTAAAACACTTTTCCTCTTTTGGCAATTTTGGTCCTTGAATTTTTAAAACTTCAAATGGCCTTTTAAACTTTGAGAACTTGTCACTTTCAGTCCTTTGACTTTATTTATTGGCTTTTGACTTTCCTTCTTGCTGTGTCGGGCTGATCCGGCTTTGATCTTTGGCTGTTTCTTCACTCTTTTTCTTGTCTCTTTCGTTTCTTGTCGGTTTTTGACCGTTTTTGCTTCTTTTTGTCCTTTTTATCATTTCCTGCACAATTAGACACAAAAGCACACTTTTTCTATTCTTTTGGCATTTTTATGGGTAAATTTAATATACAATTAAGCAAATATCAAGCAACCTCATAGACATTGGCCATAAGTATAGAAGGGCGAGGGGATGTGAATGCTTGTCTAAGCCATTTAAGAATAATCGTAGAATTAATCAATTATTGTGCTTAATAATAAAACACACATAATTAAGGGGCGTGAATTCTAAGTGAACACATTTTACTTCTCTTGAGTTTTCTTAAATTAATACTTATTTTATTAGTTATTTTTATCTTTATTCAAGTTGTTTAATTTAGTTAAAGACCCATCTCTCAAACTTTTGGATTTACTTGCTTTCATAAAATATAAAAATACTCCTCCCTCAATCTTTAGACATATTCGAACATACACTTCGAACCTACCTTACTATTCCCCTAAAGAATGATCAAACCCTCGGATTTACCTTTACTACACTACAACGGTTAGGTTCACTACCTAAGAGGATTGTAAAACTTTTGTGGTTTTGCAAAAATCTGCATCAAGTTTTTGGCGCCCTTATCGGGGAATAGTCTAGGTTTTGGATTCTATCTAGCTTAGGTCTACTCACTAGATTCCTATCAATTGAGATTTTCAATTTCTTCTTAGGTTAGCTTTCTTGTAGTCTATCTTTTCTTCGTGCACATTGTTCGTAAACCTCTTTAGTTAAATTTCTCACAATGACCCATAGTACCATCAAGAACCCAATTGAACCATTCGAGAAACCCGAAAGAGAAATGCATAAGAAAAGGAGAGTTGCTCGCCATCAACAGCAAAATGAATCCTTGTCTATTGCAAGACGAAATCTCTTTGATGAGGGATCCTTATTTTTTCACGATCTAAAACCCAAATCAAATCCTCCGGCCAAGAACCTTCGAGAGCATTCCTCTCCTAACGCTTCCAGTTTTCTAAACCCAATCATTGTCCCTGGGAACCAACAATTAAGGTTTTAGACGCACATGATATCTTGTTGATCGAAGACACTTGCTTATTTTAGGGTTTACGCACTGAAAATCCCATCCATCATATAAAACACTACTTGGGCATAGTGGATCACATTCAAGCCGATGGAGCCACCAAGCATGCTTCTAGACTCCGTTTCTTCCATTTCTCCTTTAAAGGTAAAGCCAAGGAATGGCTTGATAAGTTATCTCCCGGGACGTTCACTAGTTGGGAGTAGCTTGTCTCGAAGTTCTTAGATAAATTCTTCCCACCAAAATGAACCTTGATAATTAGAGATAAAATCTTGTGGTTCCGCCAAGGGGAAAGGGAGCCCATCAAGGATGCCTGAATTCAGTTCCAATACCTAATCTGACAAGCCCCCATCAAGGAAATAGCAAATGGTTGCTGGTTTAAATCTTTTATGATAACATATCTCGCGATGAACAAAGGAGACTCGACCATTTCATACAACTTTGATTTATCAATCTCAGCGCAGATGAGGGGTAGCAGCGTATAGAATATTATGTTCAATACTAAGATAACACGTGGGAAGAACCATCTCCACACATAAACATATATTCTATTTCAGAAATCATAAACCCCACCTTCGAGGGGCGTCTAAAAGCAGCTTGTGATAAACTATCCTACCTCACAACTCTGACCAGAGGAAAAAGCTTGAGGAATCCATACCTTATATGTGATATTTGTGGGGGCGCTCACGAAGACGATGAATGTGACTCTAATGGACCACACGAACAGGTATGTTTGTCCAGGGGAGACATCGATGAAAATCCCTCTCTTTTAAGATTCTATCAAAATGATGATCTTACCCTATGGGGTAACTCAAGAAAAAGGATGGATGGAGAAGGTCTTGACTGGGTAATTAGAAGTCAATTTGATGATAAGTTAGCTAACTTCATGTTCGAAAAGAATCTCCACTTAAAGGGATTGGGAGAAATGCTGAACGAACAACGCAATGAAATGCATAACCAATTTTCTCAAATACTTGCAACTTGAGGAGATGGCAAAGAAACACCACTAGAGACCGAAGCACCAACATTAGCTATAACAACCATGTCAGAAATTACCACCTACGACCCTCTATACCCCAACCAACCAAGCTTTACGCCCGTAGTGAATAATGAAACAAATGCTAAAGAGGATGTACCCGTTAAAAAGGAAAACATAAACACTCTGAACCTAGGAACTCATTTGTCATCCACCCTCTACCATCCTTTTAAATTATCCTGCATTCCTTTCCCATCTCGACTAAGGAAACAGAAGAAGGTTGATGATCGAGAGAAGTTCCTATTAATCTTTAAGCATATAAATATCAATCTTCCATTCCTAGAAGCTTTGGATCAAATGCCAAAAGGAGCTAGAGTTCTCAAAAATCTACTTTCTAACAAAGTGAAATTAGAAAATGCAGCCTCCTTTGTAACCCTTACTAAAGAATGCTCAACCGTTATCTAAAAGAACTTACCTCAAAAGAAAGGATATCCTGGAAGTTTCACATTAACACGTCTTATTGGAACTCTTTTAGTAAAGAATGCCTCGGTAAACTTAGAAGCAAGCATTAACCTCATGCCACAATCCCTTTTTATGAAATTAGGCATTTTAGAATTGAAACTGACAAGGATGAGTATTCAACTTGCTGATAGATCCATTAAGTATCCGATAGGTATATGCAAAAACCTATTAGTTAAGATCGACAAGTTCATTTTCCCAGTCGATTTTCATAATCCTGGAAATGGACGAAGATGCATCGGTGCTGATCATTTTGGGACGGCCATTCCTAGTCACGGCTCGTGCAGTCATCGATATACAGGATGGGAAGTTAAGCTTACGGGTTGTTGAGGAAAGTGTCACCTTCAACATAGGATAATCCATGAAATTCACCTCATCTCGGGACGATTGTCTATACTTCGTCGATCACACTGACGAATTGGTGCAAGAACAATGTGTTGACACCCTAGATCATGATAGCAATTGGATCAATAACAAAGAAGTGGATAACGCGAAATAGGTATAAGCTGTCTCTTTCTACCCAAGAAAGGAACCAGTCGGGCCTTTAGAATGGAAGGTTCTAGAAAACAGGTTGAACCCCTCGATGGAAGAGCCACCAAAAGTGGAGTTAATGGCACTACCCGATTCTTTAGAGTATGCCTTCCTTCAAGGAGATGACCAACTCCCAGTATTTATCTCCTCTTCCCTATCCGCTTTGGAAAAAATAAGCTCTTAACAGTTTTAAAGTCTCACAAAAAAGCCATTGCATGGGGAATCTCCAATATCAAAGGGATAGATCCTTTTTTGTACCCATAAAATACTTATGGAATAAGTATATAAGCCTTATGTATAACCACAAAGAAGATTGAATCCAAACATGATGGAGGTTGTGAAGAAAGAAGTTATCAAACTTTTGTATGCTGGTATAATTTACCCTATATCTGATAGTCTATGGGTGAGTCGGGTACAAGTGGTACCAAAGAAGGATGTTATGACAATAGTTAGGAACGAAAAAAATGAACTCATCCCTCAACGCACTGTCACAGGTTGGAGAGTATGCATTGATTATGAAACTGAATGACGCGACAAGACAATATCATTTTCCACTTTCATTCATTGATCAAATGCTCGAGCGACTCGTCGATCATGACTATTATTGCTTTCTAGATGGATTTTCGAGTTACTTCCAAATTCCAATTGCTCTGGAGGACCAGAAAAAAATGACATTTACATGTCCATATGGCACGTCTACGTATCGTATAATGCCATTTTGATTATGCGATGCGCCTACAACATATCAAAGATGCATGATGGCTATTTTCCATGAACTAATAGAATACAGCATCAAAGTTTTCATAGATGATTTTTCTGTTTTCGGAAGTTCTTTTGACCATTGTCTGTCAAATCTTGATAAAATGTTCACTCATTATGAGGAAACTAACATAGTTCTTAAATGGGAAAAGTGTCATTTTATAGTCAAGGAAGGTATCGTCTTAGGGCACAAGATATTTCGTGCTGGAATTAAGGTAGATATGGAAAAAATTACAGCTATATCAAAACTTCCTCACCTTACTAATGTCAAGTCAATTCGAAGTTTCTTGGGTCTTGCAGGGTTCTATCGTCGTTTCATAAAGGATTTTTTTTTAAATTACACAACCTATGACCCAACTACTAATGAAGGATGCCAAGTTTGATTTTTCTTGTTTATTGTGTTGAGGCTTTCGAGACCCTGAAGAAAGAGTTAAGTAAAGCTCCAATTATGGTCAAACCAGATTGGTCTCTACCCTTTGAGTTCATGTGTGATGCAAGTGATTATGCGGTAGGTGTCGTATTGAGACAAAGGAGTGGGAAGTATTTTCAGCCAATTTATTATGCGAGCAAAACAATGACTGAGGCTCAAGAGAATTATACTACCACTAAGAAGGAACTCATGGTTGTTGTTTTAGCTTTTGATTTTGGCAATATCTCGTTCTTTCCAAAACAATAGTTGACACCAACCATTCTGCTCTTTGATATATTTTCTCCAAACAAGATGCAAAGCATTGTCTCATTTGTTGGATACTTCTCCTACAAGAATTAGACATCGAGATTCGAGACAAGAAAGGTTCAAAAAATCTTGCTGCTGATCACCTTTCCCGTCTTGAAAATCATGAGATTTAATGTAACACCCCCAAATTGGGTCGCAGCAGAATAAGGGTCCGGGGCGTGTTACTTCATAGATCAATAACACAAGATGTATATAGAACGACCAAAAAGTCATTTAAAACTGATACATTGGAACTAACAAAGTATTTGTTACATAAGTCGAAGCTTCACTTGTCCACTTGTTCAAAATACAAAGATTTCTAGCCCATACCAGTTATACAAAATGTGATGCGACAAAATCTTTAATGCATGATATCCAAATCAAAACCACCAATGTATCCCTTGCACCTCGTGCTTACTGATCCCCTGAAAAACATTGCTTTAAAACGTCAACAATAATGTTGGTGAATTCATAGGTTTGATAAATCGTATATTGTAGGACCACAAGATTTCCCAAGTGTATGATAATGCAACAGATGCAGACATCATATAAATGTAATTACGTTGCCCTAAGCTCATGACACTGAAGCTCGACATAAATGAATACCATATAAATGGCCTACATTGCCCGTGATGATGTTCTAACCCGCAACATCCTATGTTCGACATGGTATACGTTCGTTTGCCCAGTGATAGCTAATCACCCGAACGGGGATGTCAATCCCAATAGATCTATTCATAACATTCGCGCTCACAATCCAGTAACTGACAGTTCATGATAATGGGCTCAACTAGGGTTATCGCTACTTAGGCAACACGTAATCATAATATAAAACTTAACCACTTGTGTCCAATTATAAAACATTGCATGTTTCTCACCCCAAAAACTTATATCATCCATAAATAAGTGGTCAAGTAAGTAGAGAATACCAATCGTTCTCTCAAGAGGATTTTAAAGAAAATAGTTGGAAGCAATCGAAAAAAAATTGGTCAGAAACAAACTAGATTATTGCATTATGTGCATTTTTGATAATGCTTTCAAAAACTCTATTGGTTCCTTAACGTTATAGGATGGTTTATGGTAAGCATTTTCATCTAACCATCTAAATCGAGCCAAAGCATTTTGGACATTAAAAAATATGCATTTATGGATCTTTGAAGCAAGTGCGGAAAGAAAACAATCAAACTAATGAGTTGGAGAGTTTGCTTTCTAGCTCCTATGAAGACATCCAAGACGTAAGCGTACCAAGAAGTGGTATGATAATCGTCTCAAGGATACGAAAGAATTTCAAAAAGGTGATCATGTACTTCTCTTTAACTCAAGATTAAAACTCTTTTCGGAGAAACTTAAGTCTCAATAGTCTGGTCCTTTTACGTTAAAACAAGCATATCCGTATGGAAGTATAGGAATTTATTTAAACCGTGTGGAAACAAGCTTTAAGGTAAAATGGTCATAGGGTTTTTTTTAAACATTTTTATGAGGATCCATTTCAAACAAAAAAATGGGCAAGGAAATCCTTGCCCCGGGTTAAAAGGAAATTATCTGAAAGGGTGAGTCTAGCTACAAGACTCGTAAATAAAGAAAAGCGCTTGTTAGGAGGTAACCCATCTACTTTCATCTTATTTTAGGAGGTCATATGTGTTTTAATTCTTGTTTCTTATATGTTTTGATGCTATATGATTATGCTTTGTTTTATCTTTAACCTCATCTTAATTGCGTACAAAGGTATTTCACAAAGAAATAAGTGTAGGGAGGAATTATCCGGTTAATTTAGAACCACATCAAACACGTAAAAACTTATAATCAAGTTTAATTCAAATTTTATGTTTGTTTGTTTTGAGTTATATATTTGTACTAACCATTCTCGTGGCTTATGCAGTAAAAGCTTTCCAGAAAATAATACGTAGGATGTTTGCAGAAATTTTTCCAAAAAAAAAGATGGACTTTTTGTCAGAAGTTGGAGACTGTGTCAGAAGAAATTCTGACGACGTCACTCCTCCAGAAAAAGATAAACGTTATTTTTTTGAATTTTTGAAAATTTATTTTTGTATAATTTCCTGAATCTCTAAATTTTCCAAGAATTGCATAAAGCCTCTTGAATATTAGCACAAATATCCTATCTTTCTTTGCTTTCTAGGATTATTAGTTCGTATTTTAAGGGTTATATATTATCTATCATCGATTTTACTCTTGGTATAGTTGTTTTTGTCTTTGATTCACAGGTTTATTAGATGAGGTAGGTTTCGGGAATCTCTTTATGATTTCACTTTGGACGCTTCTTGAATGACGATTTTAGCCGATTTATATTGTTTTCTTATCCTTATTGGGCAAACCCTAGGGGGAGTATTGTTTCTATCGACTTTTTATTATCTATCCTTTATTCGTTTAGAAAAACCTTGGTTTGCTAATTTCGCAAACTATCTCACAATAAAAGAATTACCAAATGGTATGACCATCCAAGAAAGAAAGAAATTCTTTTCTGATTTGAAATATTACTTTTGGGATGACCCCCTATCTTTTTCAAATATGTTCAGATCAAATAATTCGTCAATGTGTGTTTGGGTAGGAAGCTAAACAAATCCTTCATCACTGTCACCATGGTCCTGCTGGTGGTCATCATGGAGCCAACGCGCAACGGATTGAAAGTGTTTGAATGTGGTTTCTATTGGCCCACAGTTTACAAAGATGCTTATGAATTTGTAAAGGCATGTGATGCATGTCAACGAGTAGGAAACATTTCCATCCAAACAAAACGCCTCAAAACTCTATACAAGCGTGTGAAATTTTTGACGTTTGGAGTATTGACTTCATGGACCCTTTTCCAACCTCTTACGGGAATAAGTACATTTTAGTAGCGATCAACTATGTCTCAAAATGGGCTGAAGCTCAAGCTCTACCCACTAATGACGCTAGAGTGGTTGTCAAGTTCTTAAAAAGACTTTTCTCTTGATTCGGTATCCCTAAAGCTCTAACAAGTGATAGGGGAGGGCACTTCTGCAATCACCAACTAGAAAAGGTATTACAACATTATGGGGTAACTCATAGGTTTTTGACTGCAAATCATCCACAAACAAGTGGTCAAGTAGAAAATACCAATCGTGCTCTCAAGCGGATTTTAGAGAAAAAAGTTGGAAGCAATCTAAAAAATTATGCGGACAAACTAGATGATCCATTATGGGCATTTCGAACTACTTTCAAAACACCTATTGGTTCCACACTGTTCAGGATGGTTTATGGTAAGGCATGTCATCTACCCGTCAAAATTGAACACAAAGCATTTTAGGCATTAAAAATGTGCAATATGGATCTTTCCGAAGTAGGTGTGGAAAGAAACAAACAACTTAATGAGCTAGAAGAGTTAAGGCTTCAAGCCTATGAGACTTTTAAGAAGTATATATAGTGTATCAAGAAGTGACATGATAATCGTCTCAATGATAAGAAATAGTTTCAAACAGGTGATCGTGTACTTCTATTTAACTCAAGATTAAAAATCTTTTCGGGCAAACTTAGGTCTTAATGGTCTGGTCCTTTTACATTAAAACAAGCATATCTGTATGGATAGAATTATTTAACCGTGATGGAACAAGCTTTAAGGTAAATGGTCATAGGGTGAAACATTATCATGAAGAACCATTTAAACAAAATGGCAAGGAAAATCTTGCCCGAGGTTAAAAGAAATTTATCTAAAAGGGTGAGTCTAGCTATAAGACTCGTTAATAAGGAAAAGTGTTTATTGGGAGACAACCCATTCTTTTTATTTTGTGCATTTTAGGAGTGTCTTGTGTTGTAATCTTTATTATTTATTCATATATGTTTGAATAATATGTGATCATGCTTTGTTTTGTTTTTTACCTCGTTTTAATTTCAATCAAAGGTATTTTGCATAAAATAAGTGTAGGGAAAACATCCGGTTTTTAAGAACCATTTCAAACATGTAGAATAAATAATTTAAAGTTCATTGTAATTTATGTTTTATTTATTTGTTTGTTTGTTTTCGTGGTTTATGCCGTAATTTTTCTAGGAAATAAGTAATAAGGATGTTTTGCAGAAATTTTTCCAGAAAATGAAAACGCAAAAACTTTCAGGTGTTCCTGACGGCGTCTGAACTGTAGCAGTAGAGAAATCCGCATTTTTTGAATTTTTAAAAATATATTTTTGTTAAATTTTCAGAATTTTTAGTTTTTTAGATTTTTTGTAGAAAGCAACGATTACATTAGCACACATATTCTATCTTTATTGCTTTATTAGGATTTTTAGTTTAAGATTATATCGGGTTGTATATCATTCACCATCGATTTTATGCGGGTATAGTTGTTTTTTATTTTTTATTTTCAGGTTATATTAGATAAGGAGAGTCCGGAAGTTCTTTGGATTTTCACATTGGATGATTCTTGGATGAAGATTTTGCTGGTTTACCATGTTTCTTCTCCGATATTGAGCAACCAGAGGAATATTAGTTTCTCTCGTCTTTTTTTCCCTTTATTCATTTTCGGGTGCTTTTAAAACATTGGGGACAATATTCAACTTAAGTGTATGGGGTAATAAAATCCTTACAAACTATTCTTTCATATGCATTTGCTTTGTCTTTAAAATGATGTGTAATATACCAAAACATAGTTTAGGACGGTAATTTTTGCCAATTTTACAAAAAAATTATGACATATATCGGTGAAACTTAGTGTTAGAAGCGTCCCATGGATAGGAGTTATATGACTAGCACAAAAACCCTACCACTCAAAAATTCCACCCTCAAAATGTGAGGTTCGCCCCTAGATCTTTAGGAATAAAAGCATTCATTTTTAATGCTTATGAGAGTGTACCATTAGTATTATAGATTCTAGAACTTGCTTTAACAATGCATTCCAAGACTGCTAGTGAGATTGCATTCGTATGATTAGGATTTACTAAGTGATAAGAGGCAATAGGATAACCCTTATTTTTAGCCTACGTTTTTTATGGTTATGATGATCTCATTTGTCATATAACTACCCCACACCCTTGCTGTGCACTCATTTTTAGTGCAAGATACCCCTAGTACACCCTTCTGAGCCTATCCTTTTCGCGGTTCTCATAATTTTCTAATGGATTTTGAATTGTTAATGAAGAGCATTGTTTACTCCCTACTAAATGTTACACCTAAATCTCCTTAGCCTTCCTTGTCTGTACTCATTTTTAGTACATTATTGTTATCATAATTGTTTAACCTCAGTTAATTGTTTGCTTGATTACATGGTTGCTAAGTTGAGCCTGTTAGTGTACACGGTTTTGAGACGATTGGGATTCATGGTAGTTTTATTATATGGACAAATGGGGAAGAAAGTCAAATTATAACCCCATACGTCCTTATTATGCTTCATGTTTGTTGATCATTCTCAATTCTGGTCATTAGTTAGTTTATTATTGAGTTATTAAAAACTCAAGTGTAGGGTGTCAATATAAACCCTGAGTCATGTATATTTATTTATTTTCAGCAGATGGCAGGAAAAAGTGTATATAAAATATAGGAAAAAAAAGAAAAAAGAAAGAAAAAAATCAAATAAAATAGACAAATGAAAAAAAGCAAAAAAAAATATGTTAGAATATACGAGCTATTGTTTATGTCAAGAAAGAGTCAAAAAATAAAAATAAAGAGTTTGATGTAAAGTTGTGTACGATTTCCTAGTTTTTGTCGAATCTTGGCTTAGCAATGCCTTTTACATGTTATCTTGTGAATAATTAGCTTGCCACCAGTAAATTCCCCCATTATCCCTAACCGTGTTTCCTTTACCCTACACCTAACATTACAACCCTTTAAAAGACCTCTTTGATAGTAATTTCAAGGTGCTTACGCCAAAGCAGTAGAGGTTTTGATCTTTTATCAAGCTTATGGTAATCTATATACTATGACAGGTAGTGAGTGTTTATTTTCATGTTTCCTATATTGTTATAATTCATTATTACATCGAGTGAAAGAGAGAATCCAAACACTTATGTGAGGTGCTAGTGTATAATTTAGGTGCTTTTAATTACAAGGTTAAATTGGTTGTGCCATAAATTATCTTTATTGAGTAGGTTAAATGCCCCCGACTTTGCTATTTACTAGGTAGAAAAGCTCATTTACTTGAGGACAAGCAAATCCCAAGTATAGGGGTATTTGATGAGGTGTACTTTTATACACTTTTTCGAGGCCATTTAACCCCTTAAATCATGAAAATATGCACAATTATTATACTTAATCTTTTCTTTTGGATGTTTTAGCATTTGGGAAGCATTTAGAGGAAAAGCACGTGACTTGAGCTTGATTCGGGAAGAAACTGGACAAAAACGCAACTTTTCAAGCTGGCGACTTTCATTCTGACACCTTCACCAAAAGTGCCTAGAAAGTGTGTTTTTGGGGGGTGTTTTATGATGCTTCAGTGTGTGGAGATGGCCTTCGTGATGCCGTCAAATGTTTATGGCGTCGTCACTATTTTTCCTGGTGTCGTCACAAAAAACTGCGTGCGAAGTATAAGATATTGTTTTGGCCATAACTTCTTCATACGAACTCAGATTTGGACGATTTGAAATGCCACGCGACTGGGACGAGAAGATCTATAACCTGGTGAAAAGAAAAGTCTGGGTGACGCTGTCAGCATTTATTATGACGTCGTCAAGAGCACCGACTCAGCACACTCTATATATAGAAAACTCATAACTTTTGTTTTTTCTAAGCTTGGAACCCTAAAACCGATTTTAGCGACTTTGGAGGTTGTTTTCCTTTGTTTTTCATGGTGTAATTTCAAACCATAACATCATATGATTCCGGGTTTGCCTTATTAATTCCTATAACATGATGAACTCCAATTGCATGATTATTATGTCTTATGGTTTAATCTTTGCCATGTTACGCTAAAATCTTATTGTGTTTGCTTAGATGTAACAACCCCTAGATGTGTGTGTGTGTTTGTAATGTTGAATGATGGTTTGATTACTATTATGCATGCTTGATCGAAGATCCATATGTTTACATACAAGAATCATTTAATTGATTAGTAATAAACTAATGTTACATGTTTAGGCAATCTTAACATGGAATCAGTTTATTCTTGGTCATTTAGCAACCTAAAGGCCTTTAATACTTGACTTAGCAACCTAAGCTTGGATAAGTTAATTAGCGATTTGTATGTAAGTGTGTGTTAATTAGCCAAAAGAGCAACCTCTAGTCTAATGAGTGATTCTTGGCAACCTAAGATCACATAGGTCGAATTATGTATAATATTGGTAGTCTTAATGTATTATGCTTATGTTTGTGTCCGATTAAGCAACCTCATAGACATTGGACATAGGTATAAAAGAACGAGAGGATGTGAATGCTTATCTAAGCCATTTAAGAATCATCATAGAATTAATCAATTATTGTGCTTAATAATAAAACACACATATTTAGGGGGCGTAAATTCTAAGTGAACACATTTTACTTCTCTTGAGTTTTCTTAAATTAGTACTTTTTATTAGTTATTATCTTTATTAAAGTAGTTTAATTTAGTTAAAAACCCTCTCTCAAACTATTGGATTTACTTGATTTCATAAAATACAAAAAGACAAAAATACTTCTCCCTCAATCTTTAGATCTATTCGAACAAACACTTCGAGCGTAGCTTACTATTCCCCTAGAAAACGATCAATCCCCCGGATTTACCTATACTACACTACAACGGTTAGGTTCACTGCCTAGGAGGATTGTAAAACTTTTGTGGTTTTGCAAAAATCTGCATCATTAGCCTTACCTTTAGCAGAGTCCCCTGCATTCCAAAGAAATCTCTTAAATAATTTTTCAAGGTCCTTAATCACATATTAGGTAAAAAATACACTGAAGCTTATCAAATATTAGGTAAAAAATACACTGAAGCCTAGTATTGTTGCATTGAAGAGAGGACATAAGCAATAAGCTGAATTCTTATAATAGCTTATTTCTCCAACAATAGATCTTTTTTTAACATTTTCAATAAGACTTTTGCATTCACTAACTCTAAGTCTTTTAGCAACTAAAGGAACACCAAGATACTTCATAGGTAAACAACTACGCTTAAAAGGTAACACTTGAAGTAACTAAGGAGGTGTCATTTTATACACTTTTTGAGGTCATTTAACCCCTGAAATCATGCAAATATGCCCAAATTACGAGCTTAATCATTTATTTTTGTCATTTTAGCATTTGGAAGGCATTTGGAGGAAATACATATGACTTGGACTTAATTTAGGAAGAAACGGGACAAGATTGCAACTCTACACGAAGATGATCATGATGTGGCATACAGTTGACGTCAAATTGTTTAAGAGACGACGTCAGGATATTTTATGACGACGTCGAAGTAGCTGACTATGAGAAGCCCAAAGAAGATTATACGGGTTGACGACGTCGCAATTAACAAGCAATGTCATCGCGACTTAATCCCTATATGTACAAACCCTATTTTTATGTTTTTTTGTGGAAAACTTTAAGGAACAACCCTAAACTTTGTAGCAACGTTTTTAGACGATTTTTAGGGTTTTCTAACTTTAGTGTACTCACCATAACTCCATGTTTAATTAAAGTAAAGTTCCTTATTCCTTTTAATCTTTCAATATGTCTATGTATTGTTTGATTAATTGTTCTTCGTTTTTAATTAACATGCTTGGATAAATATAACGTATGTTTGCTTATGATTGCATGAAACCTAGTTGATTATCTTTTATTATTACTTCTTGTTAATGATGTGCGCGTTATGCTTTAGAAAACTAGCTTTTTAATTCCAAAGCAAAGATGTTTAGGGAAAGGCGACTAGGTTATATGATACCCACACAATAGTCTTCATACTACCTTTCCATTTGGGTGGATTCCAAGTAAGGTGTTTAATTATTTAGATACTTACATATTCCATTACGAGGGTGACGAGTAATAAAACTGGAGAAGACAATTAGGGAGTAGTGCACGATTAGGTAAACACATTTGTTTAACCATAAGAGTTTTCCATCACTTTTACTTTTCTACAATTAGAATAGAATTAGGAGTAGTTAGTAGCTTAATCAAACCCCTTTTAAACCTAAGATTTTACTTGCTTTCTAATAAAACATAAAAACACAAAAATAATCTTCCCTCAATCCTTAGACCTTAGTGACATTCAATTCGAACCTACCCAAACTATTCCCTTAGAGAACGATCAATCCCCCGAATCTTGCCTATACTACACTACAACGATTAGGTACACTACCTAGGAGGATTGTAAAACTCCGGTTTAAAATCATGGCACATCAGTAACTCCTTCTTCAATTGTTCATTAATACTCCCGAAAAAGATAGTGCTCTTACTTAAACTTGGAAATAAGGCAGAAACACTACTGAATTGTTCTAAAGCCTTTTTCACCACTTTAAATCATCAACAAATCACATATGAGTAAGCTGCAACTCTTTACATCCATAGTGATACTTTAACTTGTTAGTCTCCATTATATCTCTAATCAAAATCATATTAAAGACTTCCATAACTAGGGTGAATAAGTAAGGAGATACTGGATCACCTTACCTAAGACCTATCCACCCTCTAAAGTAGCCACATACCTCACCATTTACACAGACAGAGAAAGAAGCAGATGTAATGCAAGTTATAATCCATTTCACCATGGTTTCATGAAATCCCACAAACAGCAAAACATCATTACAAAACTCCCACTTAATTGTATCATAATCCTTGTGAATTTCAATCTTTATAGTACACCTCATTGCCCCTTGTTTTCTATTATACACCTTTAATAACTCTTGAGTAATTAAAATATTGTCATGTATATGTCTCCTAAGGATAAAAGCACTTTGATTCAGACTCACAACCTTACTTAGCTAATCATTAATCCTGTTAGTAAAAAATTTACTAATACACTTGTATAGCACATTGTAACATGTTATTGGTTTAAAGTCAACACTTTATTAGGAGTATCTATTTTAGGCACCAAAGCAATAAGAGTTGCATTTATCTCACCCAAAATCTTTCCATTGTTAAAGTATTCTTTAATTCCCAAACAAATGTCTTTACTAATACAATGCCAAGACTTTTTAAAGAAACATGAGGTGAATCTATCTAGGCCAGCAACTTTAGATGAATCAATATCAAACATGGCATTTTTAATATCTTCATCAGTAACCTCGGTGATCATACTATTAGCATCCTCCTCGAACAACTTCAACTTAGCAATATCTCCTAGATTTCTTAATGGCATAACATACACAAAATTACCAAGGAAATTCTTAAAATGAGAAACAAACTCCTCAGCAACTTTATCTCTTAAAAATCTACTACCATCTTCACAACATATAGATTCCGCCCTACTTTTATGCTTTCTGGATTTAGGAACATTATGAAAAAATGTTGAGTTCTTATCTCCCTCCTTCATCCACTTGATCTTTGTAGTTTGTTGTAGCAACTTCAACTCATCCTTAGTTGCTTCAATATATTGATTAACTAAATTAACATCTTCCACCTTTTTATCCATATTAAAAGGATCAACCTCAAGTATGCTTTGAACAACTTTTAACTGTTGCTTAAGATCATTCACTTTTTTTATAAGTTCTCATCCTTCCAATTAAGTTCATTCAAAGGTTTCTCTAAATTCTTTATGTTCTTAACAACTTATATACATTTGACACCCTCTTATATTGATTTTCCACCCTTCCTGAACAACTTCCAAAAATTCATTCTTATCTGCAACATAATTGACAAATCTAAATGATTTTTTTCTTTTTAGGCAAACCTTTAGGAAAATTCAGCACTATAGGACTATGATTTGTGTTGAAAACTAAAAGGGGAGGTTGAATAGTTTTCTTGTACTTTTCAAAATTTTGTTATGATCTTATGTGAAGTTTGCAAAGTATTGATGTTTAATGAATGGGAAATAAAGCAAGTAAAAGTAAGAGTTAGAAAGATTTAACCAAGACACAAGTATTTATAATGGTTCGGCTACAAAGACAACATCTTTGCCCTACTCCACTCATCGAGTCACCTACTCAAGAGTTCGTAAACACTAGTCACCAATCTCTTTTAACCGGCAGAGAAGCCTCACAACGTTGCTTACACCTTTTAATGGTACAAAGCTAATTACCAGATTCTTCACACGGTAGAATCAACCCAACAACACTACACTTGATTTACAATGATGATGAATACAACTGCAACTACTAAATGATGTACAAGATTCAGCAGTGTGAACTTAAAGATGCTATAAAGATGCAAAACAAGTTTCTTAGAACTTGATCGTCTTAAAGGGGTGTTTGGCAATTTCTTCTTTGAAGAGAATTACCTACAAAATGCTAAATAAAACTATGCAAGAATAGAGAGAATGATCAGTAGATTAGAGGATTTCAAGTTGGAAAGATGTGAGTAAAGCATGAGAAAATGGCTTGGTATTTATAGCCAAAAATTCTATTGTAGGCCGGTTCTGTTGCAGAACAGAACTGACCAGTATACATCAACAGAACCGGCGCACAGTAAAAAAATCCAAATTTTGATTTGAAAAATCTTGAAAGATCATGTGTAATCTTGTAAGATTGCCCTAAGATATGCTGCAAATGATGATGTTATCCATGATGTAAATAATGGTTTGCATAATTTTACTTGTAATTCAAAGTAATGTTAAAAATAGAAAAGTAATGTTTATGTGTTAGTTTAAGTAGTTTACTCTCATATAGATTTTACTAATTGTTATCAACAAAACATGAAAATATCGTAAAATAAAATAAACATTTTTATCGGTTTATTTGTATTAACAATCTCCCCCTTTTTGTTGATTATAAAACTAAAATCTAATGAAAGTAAATTAGTTAAGATGAATTTGTTTTGGATTAAGTTTTAGAATTCATTTTACTTCCCTTTTCCCTTATGTTTGTTTTACTTTTCTTCTCCCCCTTTTTGTTGAAACAAAAAGATACAAAGGTCATGGAGAGGTATCCAATATGTGTTAATGCGAAAAGCTCCCCCTTAATGGGTGCTGAAAATGCTGCAAAAAAATGTTAGACATAAAGAGATGTGCTCCCCCTTGCTCTAGGAGTACCTGCAAAAGAAAAGTTAGAAGCCAAAGCACTAAAAGCGCCTACTGTAGAACCGGCACCCGCGGTTCTATTCCTTAAATGGAACTGGCTTTGGAAGCCGATGGAACCGGCTGACCTTAAAAGTCAAACCTGCAGGTTTTTAAAAAAAATTAAGCAAATAAATTATTAACAACATACAATAACAAGACAAGTATTATAATATTGATTAATTTCGAATTACAACATTTATAACATTAAGACTAGAGATTCTTAACGAAATATGATTTATTCTTATTTCTAATTTTCTAGTCTAGTAATTGTGCGCAAGAATGTTGAGGCGGTCTAGGATGTGATTGAGAATGAATCGCATTTCATCCCGAAGATTGTCTACAACAACTTGGATGCGTTGGTGTTGGGTTTAAAAGACTTCAAGATAAGTATTGAGTTATTTTTGTAAAAGATATGTATAAGTTATTTGTTTAAAAGATCATGATAACTTAGGAAAGTATTGTAAGCCTTGTAGGACTCCTTGGTGTATAAAAGGAGGTCCTAGGGTATAGAATTCAATGTACCAAAATGAGTCATTGTCATAACTTCAAAGTTTTTGTAACCCTAATACTTTTGAGTATTCGTATTTAATATATTGAGGTTGAAAGTTTGATAAACTGTTTGTCTTTGATTGTTTTACTGTTTCGTTGTTCTTCTTAGTATTACAAACTAGATTCCGCATAGTTTGTGATATTCTCAATCTTAGCTTCTACCATAGTTGTCTTGGATCTATCTAATACAACTAAACCTTACATCAAGCTAAGGAGTTTAAGATTTGTTCATTGGGATCAACAAGTGGTATCAGAGCTTGTTGTGAAGCTTTAAATAAGAATAAACAAACAATATATACTAGATCTATTTTTCAGTGATAAGATGGAGGCAGGAACTACTTTTATAACTCTGACTGCAAGACTTCCTATCCTCAACCCTGGGGAATATGATATCTGGTTAATGAGGATAGAACAATACTTTCTCATGATTGATTACTCCCTCTGGAAAGTAATTCTAAATGGTAACAAAGTGCTGAAAAGAACTGTTGGAGAAGTTGAACAGGAATATGAACCTACTTCTGCAGAAGAAAAGCATGACAGGAGGAATGAGATGAAAGCTAGAGGAACTATGTTGATGGCACTCCCAAATAAGGATCAACTAAAGTTCCATTAATATAAAGATGCAAAATTGCTCATGGAAGCCATAGAGGAGGTATGGAGGAAACAAGGAATCTAAAAAAGTTCAGAGAACTCTACTCAAGCAACAATATGAGAACTTTGCAGGATCAAGTTCAGAAACAATGGATCAAACTTTTGATAGGTTGCAAAAACTTATTAGTCAGTTGGAGATTCAAGGCGAAGTTATTGCACAAGAGGACATGAACTTAAAACTGTTGAGAAGTCTTCCATCTGAATGGAAGACTCATGCTTTGATCTGGAGGAACAAAGAGGAAATAGAGACCATCAGTTTGGATGACTTGTACAACAATTTGAAGATATATGAACCTGAACTTACAGGATCATCAAGTACAAGCCAAAATCCATAAAATGTGGCTTTTGTGTCCTCCAACAGCACTAACAACAACAGCAACAGCAGCACAAATGAAGCAGATAACACTGCTTATGGAGTTAGTGCTGCTCATACTTAAAGTAATCCTACAACTGGAGATAACCTTATTGATGCTATGATATGTGCTTTCCTAGCTAGTCAGCCCGGTTCTCCTCAACTTGCACGAGAGGATCTAGAACAAATTGATATTGATGACCTAGAAGAAATGGATTTACAATGGGAAATGGCCATGCTGACAATTAGAGCTAAGAGATTCATCAAGAGAACATGAAGGAAGTAAGATGTAAATGGTCAAAGAGTTGGATTTGACAGGTCTAAAGTGGAGTGCTACAATTGTCATAAAAATTGTCACTTTGCAAGAGAATGTAGAGCTCCTAGAAATCAGGAAAACAGAGGAAGAGAGAATAGTAGAAGAACTGTGACAGTGGAAACTCCCACTGAAAATGCCTTGGTTGCTCAAGATAGAATTGGAGGGTATGATTGAAGCTACCAAGATGAAGAAGAGCATCCTACAAACTATGCATTAATGGCATATACATCTTCGGGAAGTTCTTCCAGTTCAGATTCTGAGGTAGATTCTTGTTCTAAATCATGTGTAAAAGCTTATGCTACTCTCAAAGAACAATATGATAGTTTGTCTTTAGATTACAAAAAGTCTCAATTTAATTTAGTATCTTATAAAGCAGGTTTAGAATCAGTAGAAGCTAGACTAGCTCACTATAAGAAAAATGAGGTTGTGTTTGAAGAGAGCATTAATGTTTTAAACCTTGAAGTTAAACTAAGAGATAATGCTTTAGTTGAAAACAAAAAGAAATTGGAAAAAGCAGAAAAAGAGAGAGATGAGTTAAAACTAACATTAGAGAAGTTTCAAAATTCATCTAAATCTTTGAATAATTTGCTGGAAAGTCAAGTTATTGACAAGTTTAAAACTGGACTAGGATATAATGCAGCTTCTTCTACTGCAGCTTCTCCTGCAGTAGAAAGCTTTGTGAATTCATCTGAGATGTTAGAAAATTAGGAATATCATGCAGTTCCCCCACCTTATACAGGAACTTCATTCCCAACAAACCTATCTAACATTATAGAGTGAAAATAGTTTTGAGAAAGAGAGAATATGTAAGTTATTCTATTGTTACACTAGTGAATGTTAAGAAAGTTGAGTTAAAAAAAACTTTTTTTCCCCATGAGTCTGCTGATGAAAAAATAAATGTGATGCAGTATGAACCTAAAACTGTAGGAAAACAACTTTAGACCTCCAATCATCAAGGATTGGTAATTCTGATGATGATATGAGGTAGAATTTAAGACCTAATGTTTAAGGTATAAAACTGTTAATGACCTAGCACCTAAAAATGAAAAAATTTATTAATCTTCTAGGGAAACATGTAGAGAAGGTAGAAACGCCGTAACAAAATAAACCCAATATCCTAGAGGGAACCCAAAGAAACCGGAACAATCTAAGTACCTAAAGACTAGAAGTACTTTAAAATGATTAATAAAGCTTGTTTTGTTGTGGTATTTTGAGCATCTTCATTATGTGTGTGATAAAAAGGTTATAAAGCCAGGTGTTGGAACACTCAAGTAGGGTAAATCAAAGAGCTTTTGGCTAATAAAAGACTCACCCTCACCCAAGATAGAAGATTTGTCCGCAAGTAGTATTAACCGGTGTGGCAAATAAATACTGCAAGTGCAAGTATTAATACACAGTCAGAGCTATTTAATACTAGCTGGCTCAAAATCAACTAAGAAATCAACCAAGACCACCTCTCATCAAATCTACAAAAAGGGATAGTCACAAGTCCAAGGCTATTTAACAAGTATTCAGCAAACAAAAATAGTATTTTCAATAAAAAGGTTAATACAGACAGGGTCAAAAGGATACTACCTTGCTAGGATATAGCATAGTTAAGTGGAAAACTAAGGGAAAAGGGGGCTAATGCTGTTAAGACGCTCAGCGATGCTTGGGTTTTTGGTGAAAGGCCGCAAAAACATTAGTGCATCACAATACTTTTAAGAAATATTCTACATTTGATGCACGAGGCAAATCCAGTCTTAACATTGCTCGGATCCCTCAAAACGTCTAATCTCTTATTTTATGTGCAGGGCTACCCACAGTAGAAGGAGTACAAGGAAAAAGGAGTTATTGACAGTGGTTGCTTTAGGCACATAACTGGAAACAAATGCTATCTTACTGAATCTATTAACGATATGATGGTGGTTTTGTTTCATTTGGAGATGGTAAAGGTAGAATTTCTAGAAAATGTAAAATCAAAACAGGAACATTGGATTTTGATAATGTGTATTTTTATAAGGAGCTTAAGTATAACCTATTCAGTGTGTCATAAATTTGTGACAAAAAGAATAATGTTCTTTTTACTGACGCTGAATGTCTTGTCTTATCTTCTGACTTTAAGCTACTTGATGAAAGTTAAGTCTTCCTGAGAGTTCCAAGAAAGGATAACATTTACAGTGTTGACCTAAAGAGTGTTGTTCCCACTAAAGGCTTAACTTGCCTCTTTGCTAAGGCCACAATTGATGAATCCAATTTATGGCATAAGAGGCTTGGTCACATAAACTTTAAAAACATGAACAAACTTATGAGGGAAAACCTTGTTAGAGGTTTGCCTTCAAAGAATTTTGAAAATGACCATTCTTGTGTTGCTTCTTAGAAAGGAAAGCAACACAAAGCCTCTTGTAAGGCCAAACTTGTAAACTCAATCAGCAAACCCTTACATTTGCTTCATATAACCGTATTTGGTACTATAAATGTTAAGGATTGTTTCATGAAAAAGTCTATTGCCTAGTTGACACTAATGACTTAGTAGATTTCTAGCGGATATTCTTTTTGGCCACTAAAGATGAAACTAGTGGGATATTAAATACCTTCATAACTAAAATAGAAAATCAACTAGACTATAAAGTAAAAGTTATCAGAAGTGACAATGGAATTGAGTTTAAAATAGTGTAATGAATCAGTTCTGTGAAATAAAGGGTATTAAGAGGGAATTCTAGTGTTGCTAGATTCCTCATCAAGAAATGGGTTGCGAAAGAGGAATAAATACTGGATATAGCTGCAAGAAATATGTTTAGTTGACTCTAAGTTGCCACCCCCTTTGGGCTGAAGCAGTTAATACTGCTTGCATATGTGCTAAGTAGGGTCTTTAGTCATTAAGCCTCCTACCAGACACCTTATAACTCATTCGTGAAGAACCCATTGATAAACTCATGAAACCTTGGGTGTCCTTGTATCATCATGAAATACCAGGGATCATCAAGGCAAGTTTGATGGAAAAGCTGATGAGGATATTTTTTTGTGGTACTATGTGGTTAGCAAGGCTATGAAGCGTATTTAAACAAGAGACCAGTGATCTATATGAGAGACCTAAACATTAGATTTCCTTGAAAATGACCTAATTGTGACAAGAAAATAGCCCAGACTGGCTTTTTGATGTTGATTCTTTGACAATATCTATGAACTATGTGCCAGTTGTTGCAGGAAATCAAACTAATGGTATTGCAGGAACTAGAGATAATATTGTTGCAGGTCAAGCTGAAAAGAAGACAGAACCTGAACAAGAGTACATCCTGATACCTTTCTGCACAACTGATCCATTAATCTCTCAAGGTCCTAAGGACAGTGAAGAAGATGTTGGTATGAAGCCTACAGAAGTGAATGAAAGTGGAGCTTCTGATAAAGGTGAGGAGGATGAACAAGACACAAGAAGTGAGTTTGAAAGGCTACTTCAACAAGAAAAGCAGACTGAACATCCTAACAGCACTAATAGTATTAATACTGTTAGTACACCTGTTAGTACTGCTGAACCATCTTCTACTAATGATGCTCCATCATCACCAGTTAATGCTGCTAAAACTTCTGAGGAACATCTATTTGAACAATTTTCTCCTTTCAAAAATGCATTTACTCTTCCAGATGTTCCAAATGTGTCTCCAATGGATGATAACACTGGAATTTTTGCTGGTGCATATGATGATGAAGATGTGGGTGGACAGGCTGACCTCAACAACTTGGAGACAACCATGAATGTCAGTTCTATTCCCACAACAAGAATTAACAAAGATCATCCAATTGAACTAATAATTGGAGACTTGCACTCAGCTCCACTAACAAGAAGGATGTCATAACAAAATCTTGAAGAACATTGTTTGGTGAGCTACATTAACAAGCAGAGAAGAACAAATCATAAAGATTATCAAAACTGCTTGTTTGCCTGTTTTCTCTCTCAAAAGGAACCCAAGAAGGTGATTCAAACTCTGGAAGATCCAAGCTGGATAGAAGCAATGCAAAAGGAGCTTCTACAATTTGAACTTCAGAAGGTTTGGACACTGGTTGATCTACCGAATGGCAAGAGGGCCATTGGAACAACATGGGTATTCAGAAACAAGAAAGATGAGAGAGGAATTGTTGTTAGAAACAAGGCAAGACTAGTTGCATAAGGTTACACCCAAGAAGAAGGAATTAATTATGATGAGGTTTTTGCTCCTGTTGCTAGGATAGAAGCAATATGGTTATTCTTGGCCTATGCATCATTTATGGGGTTCATTGTGTACCAGATGGATGTAAAGAGTGCTTTTTTATATGGTACTATTAAAGAGGAGGTATATGTGTGCCAGCCTCCTGGTTTTGAAGAACTACATTTCCTTGACAAAGTGTATAAGGTAGAAAAAGCTTTATATGGTCTACATCAAGCTCCTAGAGCCTAGTATAAGACCTTGTCTACCTACTAATAGAAAAATGGATTTTAGAATAGGCTCTATAATATAAAGACTTGTTTCATCAAGAAGGACAAATGTGATATCTTGTTAGTACAGGTGTATGTTGATGATATCATCTTTGGGTCCACCAAGAAGTCTTTATGTGATGAGTTTAAAAGTTTGATGCACAAGAGATTCCAGATGAGTTCTATGAGGGAACTCATTTTCTTCTTAGGATTGCAAGTACAACAGAAGGAGGATGGAATATTAAAGAAGTTTGATTTTGCCACTGTAAAGATAGCAAGTACTCCAATAGAGACTAATAAGGCATTGGTTAAGGATGAAGAAGCTGAAGCTGTAGATGTTCACTTATACAAATTAATGATTAGATCATTGATGTACTTAACAACTTCTAGGCCTGACATAATGTTTGTTGTTTGTGCTTATGCAAGGTTCCAACTTACACCAAAGACTTCACATATTCATGATGTGAAGAGAATTTTTAGATACTTGAAAGGTCAACCTAAATTGGGCCATTGGTATCCTAGAGATTAACCATTTGACTTGGAGGCTTTTTTTGATAGTGATTATGCTGGAGCTAGCTTAGACAAGAAATCCACAACAAGAGGTTGTCAATTTCTTGGAAGAAGATTGATTTCATTGCAATGCAAGAAGCAGACTATATTGCCAAACTCTACTGACTGAGGCAGAGTAGTTGCTGTATGCCTAATTGTATGTGGTCAGGTGTTATGGGAATTCAAAATCAAATGCATTGAATATGTGAGATTCAACTCATGAACACCAATATCTACATTGAATAATGAAAGCCAACATTTGTATCAGTAAGAATCTAGTGTTTCACTCTAAAACCAAGCACATAGAGATTATACACCATTTCATCAGAGATTCTTATGAGAAGAAGTTGATTTAAGTGATCAATATTCACATAGACCATAATGTTGTAGATATTCTCATAAAGGCTTTTGATGTTAGCAGGTTTAACTTTCTGAGTTCTACCAGCTAAACCAACTTAATCTCTTAAGTATTGTTTGAGGGGAGGATAATTAAGATTGGATGACATGGAATGTATCCTTAAGCAGAAGTGGGTGAAGGGTTAGGAAATCCCACTAAACCCTAACACACATCCACAACTGTATCACTATCTATTCTTAAACCAATCACTATTCTATTGCAATCTTAACCTAAAAAGACCAACAAAACGCTAGAGCCAAAAGGACACTAGATATATCAGGTCTAGTGGACCTATTCACCTTGTTGCAGATGAGATTGTCTATAAGAAGTGTGAAGACAGATTGGAAAGGGCTGCCACTACTGCTTCTAGCTTAGAAGCAGAGCAGGACAGTGGTAACATAAATAGGACCCAATCCATGGAAACACTTAATGAGTCTTTTCCTAAGGGAACTGATTCAGGTAGTGATCCTAGGTGCCAAGATACCATATTGGGGGTGCAGAAGCTCAAAGTAGGTTTGAGGCTGCATCCAAATAGTCCAATGACCCACTTCTCTTAAGAGTTAACACACTTGGAAGTGGAGAGGACAACATGAAACTAATGGAATTGATGGAACATTATACAATACTATCTGAATTGGTGAGCTTAAAAGAAAAGAGAGATTTGTGAAATAAAAACAGACAGAGTGATTAGTAAGAAAAAGAAATGAGAGATATAATGAGCTAAAAAATAAAAAGAGAGTTGTGAGAATCAAAATTGATGATGGAAATGCTTTTTGGAAAGAAATTGGGGTTAATACTGGTGTCTTTAAGTTAATGTTTTTCAGCCTAAAAGTTAATGCTGCTAAGCTTAAGTTAATACTGTTAGGCTTAATTTCCTGCAGCCCGTATTAGTTTAAGCTGCAAGCATACAATTACTTCTCTGATTAGGAATCTAAGTTAATGTTGCTAGCATAACTTTATAGCGCGAACTGTGTTAGTTTAAACTGTTAGGCTTAACTTAATGCTGCTAGTTCAAGTTAATACTGTTGAGGGTGATTTCATAAATACTTCAATTAAGGGTTTTTAATCACTCATTCGATCGATTTTACACCTTGATATACTCTTTAATCATAAACCTTAACTCAATTTCATCTTTAATCATCAAACCCGCATACAATGCCGAGACGAAAAAAAAAAAAAACGCAAAAAAACAAAGCACAAAGTTTGTGACACTCACATTTTGGTTGCATTCTTGAGAACCGAAAGAAAGTAATGGGTTTGAGGAAATTATTGATTTTCTAAATGCAAGTTCTGTCCAATATGCGTTAACGGTCAATCCAACCATTTATACATCTTGCATTGAACAGTTCTGGGCAACAGCAAAGGTAAAGACGGTTAATGGAGAACGTCAGTTACAAGCCCTAGTTGATAAGAAGAAGGTGATCATCACAGAGACAAGTATTAGAAGTGAACTTAACTTAAAAGATGCGAGTGCTACTGATTGTTTGCCAACTACTACTATCTTTGAAGAACTGGCGAGGATGGGGCATGAAAAACCTTCTCCGAAACTTACATTCTATAAAGCTTTCTTTTCGTCACAATGGAAGTTTTTGATTCATACCATTACGCAATGCTTTAGTTCTAAGACCACTGCATGGAATGAATTCAATAACAATATGGCCTCTACAATCATTTGCTTGGCCATAAACCAAAAATTTAACCTGTCCAAGTATATTTTTGATGCTATGGTAAAGCACTTAGAGGTAGGGGTTAAATTTCTGATGTATCCACGATTTGTATAAGTGTTTATTAATCAACAGCTTGGTGATATGTCACATCACAAGACTTATGTTAACCCCTCATACTAAAAATCTTTGCCAACATGAAGAGAGAAGGAAAATATTTTTCTAGGAGAGTAACACCCCTGTTTGCAACAATGATGGTCCAAGCTAATCTAGAAGAGGGTGCAGATTCAGCTACTCCTACTGATTCCCATTCCACACCTCTTATCACTCAACCATCATTATCCAAACCTCAAAAGAAGAAGTCAAGGAGAAAATAGAGGAAAGATACAAAGCCTACTACTGAAGAGACTCCTGATGAGGCTCATGTATCTACCCCTTCCTATGATCCATCTCAAAGTGGTGAGGATAGAATGCAACCTCATAAATTGATGAACCTTTGTACCAAATTACCTGATAGAGTTCTTGCCTCGGAGACTACAAAATCTAATCAAGCTTTGGAGATTGAGAGCTTGAAGAGAATAGTAAAGAGTTAGGAAAAGAGAAAGAATTCAAGAACATCAGGGTTTAAGAGATTAAGGAAGGTTAGATCAGCTAGCAGGATCGAATCCTCTAATGATGCCAGTTTAGGTGCTTAGGAGGATGCATCCAAACAGGGGAGGAAAATTGTTGATCTTGATGCTAATGCAGAAGTGACTCTGGTGGATGAGACTCAAGAGATGAATGATGACAACCTGATGTTTGATACAGGTGTGTTGGAAGAGCAGGAAAAAGATGTTGCTGAAAAGGAAGTTAGTGCTGCTGATCCAGTTACTACTGCTGGTGAAGTAGTTACTACTGCTAATGTTGAAGTTACTACTGTCAATGCTCCAACAACAACTATTGATGAGTTGACTCTGGCTCAGACTCTGATAGAAATCAAAGCAGCTAAACCCAAAGCTGTTACATCTGCTGCTACAACAACTACAACTACAAGACCCAAGGCTAGAGGGGTTGTAGTTCAAGAGCCAAGTGAATTCAAAACAACATCATCATCTTTACAAGCATCACAACTTCCACAGGCTAAAGACAAAGGCAAAGGAATAATGGTGGAGCCTGAAGTGCCATTAAAGAAGAAAGATCAAGTTGCTCTTGATGAAGAAATGGCTAGAAATCTTGAAGCTCAGTTGCAAGCTGAACTTATAGAAGAAGAGAGGCTTGCAAGGCAAAAGGAAGAAGAAGCCAACATAGCTTTACTTGAATCATGGGATAACACACAAGCTATGATGGATGATGACTTTCAATTGGCTCAACAAATGCAAACAAAAGAACAAGAACAGTTGAGTATTGAAGAAAAGTCAAAATTATTTGTAGAACTCTTGGAGAAGAGAAAGAAACACTTTGCAGCATTAAGAGCTCAAGAGAAAAGGAGCAAGCCACCAACTAAGGCACAAAAGAGAAATATAATGTCTACCTATTTGAAGAACATGGTTGGATACAAACACAATCAGCTGAAGAGCAAAAGTTATGATGAGATCCAAGAAATGTTTGATAAAGAGATAAAAAGGGTAAACACTTTTGTAGATATGAATACAGAGTTGGTGAAAGGTAGTAAGACAAAAGCAGAAGGTAGTTCTAAAAGAGCAGGTGATGAATTAGAACAAGAAAAGGCTAAGAAGCAAAAAGGTGATGATGATCAAGAGGAGGCAGAGATGAAAAGGCATATTGAGATAGTTAAAGATGATGAGGTAGAAATTGATGCTATACCTCTAGCTAGTAAGCCTCTAGTGATTGTTGACTACAAGATTGATAAAGATGGAAGGATGGGATACTTTAAATTGATAAGGGCTGATGGAAGCTCAAAAAGGTATTCATCAATGATAAAGATGCTTCAGGGTATTGATAGAGAAGACTTGGAGACCCTCTGGAAGTTGGTTAAAGCTAAACATGAGAATACAAGGCTAGAGGAGGATTATGAAAGAGTGTTATGGGGTGATTTGAAAGTAATGTTTGAACCTGACATAAAGAGTGAAGTATGGAGAAGTCTACAAGGGTACAAAGTGACTGTTTGGAAGCTGTTTGATAACTATAGAGTGCATTTTGTAAGGTTTAGAAATCTAGATGTCTTTATGTTAGTTGAGAAGAGATATCCCCTCACACCAATAACAATCACAAATATGCTCAACAAGAAACTTTAAGCTGATACAAAATAGGAAAAAGGGTCAATGAAGTATTTGAATGCATCCTCCTGATAGTGATGAAGACTTTTTAATGAATAAACTTGAAGATTCAGAAGATGAACATCAAGTTTAGGGGAGGATTGTTGGGATTTAAAGACTTCAAGATGATTCTTAGAGTTAATACTGCTCAGTTAGTGCTACTAGTTCAAAAGTTAATGCTGCTGGTTTAAACTGCTGAAAGATTACAACTGCTTGGAAAAGTTTCTACTGTCAGATAGATAAAGACAAGAGAAAGGATTAGAGAACAAGAATACTTACGAAGATAAGTATTGAGTTATTTTTGTAAAAGATATGTATAAGTTATTTGTTTAAAAGATCATGATAACTTAGGAAAGTATTATAAGCCTTGTAAGACTCCTTGGTGTATAAAAGGAGGTCCTATGGTATAGAATTTAATGTACCAAAATGAGTCATTGTCATAGCTTTAAGGTTTTTGTAACCCTAATACTTTTGAGTATTCGTATTTAATATATTGAGGCTGAAAGTTTGATAAACTGTTTGTCTTTGATTGTTTTACTGTTTCATTGTTCTTCTTAGCATTACAAACTAGATTCCGCATAGTTTGTGATATTCTCAATCTTAGCTTCTACCATAGTTGTCTTGGATCTATTCAATACAACTAAACCTTACATCAAGCTAAGGAGTTTAAGATCTGTTCGTTGGGATCAACAAAGCATATTAATAAAAAAAAAAAATCCTAAATAGCCATAGAAGGATTTTGACTTGCTTGCGACACAAAAGGGTTTAACGATTATTTAGAGGCATATTATAAGATTAGTTGGTCGGAGAGTTTGGAGCGGAGGCAGTTGTGGAAGGGTAATCTCTTTGAACTTTAGGTGGTGGATGAGGTCCAAGTGAGGAGAATTCAATCAATAGATAATCCTCACTTAAAGCAAGGAATTGTTTTTGGGTAAGAATGCAACAAGGCAATACCTAACATGGGTTTTCCAACTTGTTATAATGTTGAGAAGTAATGTGAGTAGGTTTAGAGAGTAAGGTGATGAGGGAATGCTATTTTGTTGTTGTGAGATATGCATGGCTAAGAGATTTGATAGGTCTTGTAGTTGATTATTGCCATCAACTAGGCTTTCTCTACTTGGAGATAGAGGTGGTGTGTGTTAAGTTTGGTTGTCACTTTGAGGTGGAGCTTGAGTGTGAGTAACATGTAAATTGATGGGTGAGATGAGAAATAGAGGATGTGAGTCAACTTGTGGTGATGTGAGAGTGTCCTTAATGTAAGGATTTAGTGATGCATGATTGGGGTGATTGTTTTCTTAAGATGGTTCATGATGAGGAGTGAGTGGTTTTGGCATTGGTGTAGGTGAACTTACATTGAGCTTATTGGATGTGTTACAAGGGTTTAGTTTCTTCCTCTAAATGGGTTTCACACTCATTTTGGCTACCCTTGATGGTTTGGATGTGGTTTGTTAGGAGATGACCATTGGTGAGAGATGATTGTGGATGATGAAAGCATGAGGAAGTATTTATAGTGGAAGGAAAGGTTTAAAGTTAGGAAGAAAAAAAATTTAAAGATCAAATCTAAAGAAATGTTTGTTGACATTAGGGAACCTTGAAGCTACGTCCAGGGGTATTTGGTCAAAAAGGGATGAAAAAACTATTTTACACGTTATCTACTAGGACAGTCACCTTAATTAGGGGTCGGTCCCCTTAAAATTAAGGGGCATGCCCTTAATGAATTAAGGGGGCCGCCTACTGCCATTTTCCAAGATTTTCAAAAATTAATTTTTCTAAAAATTTTGGTGTGAGGGTTTCTGTTTTGTTGTAAATTTGCAGCAAGTCCCATCCTTTTATGGCCAAATAAATTTTTTTAGCACATAACAAGCAAGCATTCAACATTCTACATAATACAAGTTTGTAAGGATAAAACTATTTCACATAATTTTGGCATATAATCATATATGAATTGAAGATCAAAAGAGTGAAGAGCATATAAAACAGTGACTAAATATAATGCACAAAGAATTTTTCTTGTCAAGGGGGTTAAGTGAAAAACAAACCGAACTTTTGTGCAAATACTAGTGTGTGCCTAAGTACGACAAATGTGGAGTAACGATTATTTCGACACTAAGACATGTAAAAGCCTAAGAAATAATCCAAGTACTCCTTGTTCCAAATGTTTGCTCAAACAAATTGTTGAAAGAATATATATTAGAATATAATACTTTTGACAACAAGTAGAGAACATTGCATATGTTAAAAATATTTTTAGCATATCTCAACAATAAATGAATAATTGATTTTTTAAGTGTCCAAGTTTGTGAAGAAGAACATTTTAGAAAATAATAGATTGGGACTCATTGTGTATAAGTATAAAGAGATATGCATTTTAGGATAGAAGAATTTGTAAAAGTTTGCTTATGGACTTTTCCCAATCTTGTGTTTTTGTGTAAAATAGAAACCTAGACAAAGAGAAGAATTTTTTTTTAGTCAGTCAGGTGGGTGGTCTCCTTAAAGTCTGGGTGGTCCCTTTAAAATTAAGGGGGCCGCCCTTTATGAATTAAGGGGGCCGCCACCTGTTGAGAAAAATTTTCTCAGATTTTTGAATAACAATTTTTTGATGATTATCATTTCTTTATTATGCTGAAAACTTAATCAACTTGTTCCATCATTCCTAGACCTAGACGTATGTAGTTAAATGGCTCACATTTAAGTGGTTTAGTTAGAATATCGGCTATGTTGTCTTTCGATGAGAACTTTTCTATAGAGATATCCCCTTTTTGAACATTATCGCGAAGGAAGTGATAACGAATTTCAATGTGTTTTGTTCGTGAGTGTTAAACGGGATTCTTACTTAAGTCTATAGCCCCTTTGTTATCACACATTATTGGAATGTCGTCTAACCTATAGCCATAATCTACGAGAGCTTGTTTCATCCATAGGGCTTATTGACATGCCTTTCCGGCACTTACATATTCCGCTTCGGTTGTGGAGATGGCAAGAGCGGTTTGCTTATTCAAAAACCAAGATGTTAGGCAACATCCTATAAACGTGCAAACACCACTAGTGCTCTTGCAATTTATGTAATCTCCCGCATGATCTGAATCCGCATACACTATTGTCTTTCGAAGTCGACCCCTAAGGAATACCATAATCCTAAATGCGTAGTGCCTTTAATGTATCGGAAGATACGCTTAACCGCTTTTAGGTGAGAGGTTTTAGGATCCTCTTGAAAGCGTGTACAAAGGCAAACACTAAACATGATATCGGGTCTACTTGCTGTTAAGTATAATAAACTACCTATCATGCCTCTATATTTGGTATTATCTACGGACTCACCTTCTTCGTATCTCGTGAGTTTGGTTTCCGTAGACATAGGGGTTTTCATTAGCTTAGAGTCTTCTAGTCCAAATTTCTTAAGCATTTCCTTCACATATTTTGATTGATTAAAAAAATATTCCATCATCTAATTGTTTTATTTCTAATCCTAAGAAAAAAATTTAGTTCCCCCATCATACTCATTTCAAACTCATCATGCATGATCATGGCAAAGTCATTACACATTTCTTGACAAGTTGATTCGAATATAATGTCATCAACATATATTTAGACAATAATGAGGTTAGAGTCTTTCTTTTTAGTGAAGAGTGTGTAGTCAATTGAAGAGGATGAGGTGTCTTTGGTGGATGGAGATTGTAATGGGGGGGGTGCATTGAGCACTAGGTGATGATTCATGAAGCTTGGGTGATGGGGTTATAGTGTCTTCATTTGTTAAGTCAATGAAGAGTTGTTTTGGTGGTATGATGATGAATTTTGGTTTCTTTGATGGTTTGAAAATGGAAGCTTTTGGTGAAGCCATGGAGGTTGATAATGGTTAGTGTATGATGAGGAAGATGATGTGTTGGTGATGGTCATTTGGAAGGGAGTTTGTTTCATCTATAGTGGTTTAATACTTTTCTGATGCAAAACTAATCCTACTTCTATGTTAATTATTATCTACTAACTCATTTTTCTTCGTCTACGTGAGTTTGTAGCCATAGAAGATTTCCATTTTATAGTGGTTCATAGATAATCTATGTGAAAGAATGGTTCCTAATGAATAAATTCTTTTAAAAACTAGAAAACCAACAAATGGCATTTCTAGTGACTACCATAAATCTATCTATCCAAAAAACTAAAAAATACTAAGTATGTCATATACCAATCTATAATTTACGTAATTAGAGAGTGAGACGCACCTTAGCCTTCAAGAGAAATTACTTTAAAATATTCAAGGTAGCAAGCTTTAAGGATGAGGATTTATGGAAATCCTATATGAGTTCTTCAATTTGTTTGACGAAAGCAAAGGATCTGTAGATTATTACCTCCGGAAGATTATGATGATCTTAGCCAGTTGGTCCCCTCCGTTTCATGGGTCCGAAGTTATTGTTTCCGAACATGTTTTGCATTTGATTCGAACATATGCACGGTGAACATCTTTCACATTGAGTAAAGCTTGGTTGGTGTGGATGATTCCACATTGTATGATTAGTGTTAGAGTAATTTGGTCTACCTTGGTCTCTCATAGGTTGAGGTGTTTTGGAACGAGGATGAGAGTTTTCTTTTCTTCTCGGATGAGGTGTTTTAGACCTCATTGTGGGTTTAGTAAATCCGACTCCGGGTTTTAAGGAAGGTTTGTAAAAACGTTTTACCTCATCATCACTTGCAATAGGAATTTTAGTATTGTTTATAAGTATAAATTTATTGTGGTTTTGAAATTTGGGTTTTGATTCTATCACTTTTTCTTTCGACTCGACTTTTGCGCTTCTTACAAATTTTACTTGTTTGGTTTCGCTAGGTGACCCTTTGGTAAAATTAAATCCTAAACCGAATTTATCTCCAGAAGGTTTTTGAGAACTTATTATTTTCTTAAGTGAGTGACTACTATCATTAAATTGATTTAGCCTAGATATCTCTTTTCTAAGCTTCTCACTTTCAAACTTAAGGTCTTGACAAAATTTTCATTCTCCATTTACTTCCTTACCTTTTTCTAACTTAGATAATTTATCTTTTAATTCTAGTGCTTCATTCTCTAATTCTATTTTAGCTTGTTTTAGAGTTTTAATTTTAGCCATGCCTTTTAGTCCTATTTTGCTTAGTCTACTATATTCACTATCTAAGTCATTTCGTCTAATGATGATTGGTCATCACTAAAGTATTCGGTTTCGAAAAGTACCTCATTAGAAGCTTTAGCCATAAGGCACTTTTCGTCCTTTGTCTTTTCATCTTCATCTTCGTCGCTATCACTCCAAGATCCTCCAACAAACGCCTGTTGATTTTGATATTTTAATAGTTTTAGACATTCTCCGATGAGATGATTTGGATCTCCACACTTAAAGCATTTTCTTTCGCCTTTGCCATTTTGTCGTCTTTATTTGTTGGGAATTATGAACTTCTAAAACTTAGTGTTGCTGATTCACTGATACTATTTTTTTGGTGATGGTTAGGATGCTGATGATAATCATGAGATAGTCTAAGTTGTTAGTACTGTTAGTTATATTAGTTAGTACTGCTAGTACATTGTTAGTACTGCAAGTATAGTTAACACTGTTAGTTGATAGTTAGTGTTGCTAGTCTTATATAGTTAGTACTGCTATTATGATATGCATGAGTTAAATTAGGAATAGATATGCATTATCATTATACGCGTTTTGTAAGCCCATTAGGGTTTCCTTAGTGTATAAAAAAAAACCCTACGGAATAGTTAGAAGATATCACATCATAGTCAGTCTTTCATAGTTTTTTATAGCTTCAAGGTTGTAAACCCTAGCACTATCAAAGAGTGTTCATATTAATATATTAGAGCTTATTGTGTTTTGGTTGTATTCATTGGTTAAACATTCATGACTTATAGCTCTTAGTGGTATAAACTAGATTCCGCATAGTTTATATCATACACTTAAAGTTTTAATCTTAGTGCATTTGGATTTATCCAAGGATACTAAACCTTACATCAAGCTAAGGAGTTTAAGATCTGTTCATTGGGATCAACAAGTGGTATCAGAGCTTGTTATGAAGCTTTAAATAAGAAGAAACAAACAACTCATACTAGATCTAATTCTCTGTGATAAAATAGAGGCAAGAACTACTTCTACAACTCTGACTGCAAGACTCCCTATCCTCAACCTAGGAGATTATGATCTCTGGTTAATGAGGATAGAACAATACTTTCTCATGACTGATTAACTGTTGGAGAAACTGAGCAGGAATATAAACCTACTACTGCAGAAGAAAAGTAGTGACAGAGAAAGAGAAATGATAGCTAAGGAAACTCTGTATGATGGCACTCCAAATAAGTGACAACTAAGTTTCATTCATACAAAGATGCAAAACTACTCATGGAAGCCATAAAGAAGAGGTATGGAGGAAACAAGGAATCCAAGAAAGTTCAGAGAACTCTACTCAAGCAACAATATGAGAACTTTTCAGGATCAAGCTCAGAAATGATGGATCAAACTTTTGACAGGTTGCAAAAACTTATTAGTCAGTTAGAGATCCAAGGTGAAGTTATTACACAAGAAGACATGAACTTAAAACTGTTAAAAAGTCTTCCATCTGAATGGAAGACTCATGCTTTGATCTGGAGGAACAAAGAGGAGATAGAACCATCAGTTTGGATGACTTGTACAACAACTTATAGATATATGAACCTGAACTCGCAGGATCATCAAGTACAAGCCAAAATCCACAAAATGTGGCTTTTGTGTCCTCCAACAGCACTAATAGCAACTGCAACAGCAGCACAAATGAAGCAGATAACACTGCTTATGGAGTTAGTGCTGCTCATACTCAATGTAATCCTACATCTGGAGATAACCTTAGTGATGCTATGATCTGTGCTTTTCTAGCTAGTCAGCCCAACTATCCTCAACTGCAAATAGGATCTAGAACAAATTGATCCTGGTGACTTAGAAGAAATGGATTTACAATGGGAAATGGCCATGCTGACAATTAGAGCTAGGAGATTCATCCAGAGGACAGGCAGGAAGTTGGATGTAAATGGTCAAAGAGTTGGATTTGACAGGACTAAAGTGGAGTGCTACAATTGTCATAAATATGGTCACTTTGCAAGAGAATGTAGAGCTCCTAGAAATCAGGAAAACAGAGGAAAATAGAATAGTAGAAGAACTGTACCAGTGGAAACTCCCACTGAAAATACCTTGGTTGCTCAAGATGGAATTGGAGGGTATGACTGGAGCTACCAAGCTGAGGAAGAGCATCCTATAAACTTTGCATTGATGGCACATACATCTTCAGGAAGTTCTTCCAGTTCAGATTCTGAGGTAGATTCTTGTTCTAAATCATGTGTAAAAGCTTATGCTACTCTCAAAAAAAATAGAAATAGTTTGACCTTCAGATTACTAAGGGTCTCAAATTTTAATTTAGTATCTTATTAAGCAGGTTTAAATCAGTAAAGCTAGACGCTAAACTCACTATAAGAAAAATGAGGCTGTGTTTGAAGAAAGCATTAATGGTTTAAAACTTGAAGTCAAACTAAGAGACACTGCTTTAGTTAAAAACAAAAAGAAATTAGAAAAAGCAAAAAAGTGAGAGATGAGTTAAAACTAACATTAGAGAAGTTTCAAAATTCATCTAAATCTTTGAATAATTTGCAAGAAAATCAAGTTATTGACAAGTTTAAAACTGGACTAGGATATAATGCAACTTCTTCTACTGTAGCTTCTCCTACAGTAGAAAGCTTTGTGAATTCATCTGAGATGTTAGAAAATCAGGAGAATAATAAGTCCAAATCTGATAAGGGATATCATGTAGTTCCCCCACCTTTTACAGGGAACTTCATTCCCTTCAAACCTAATCTAACGTTTATGGATGAAATAGTTGAAAGTGAGAATATGGATGTTATTCATTATTCTATTGTTACATCCCTAAGTAATGGTAAGAAAGTTGAGTCAAATCATGAGTCCGCTGATGTAAAAAAATGGTGATGCAGTAGAACCTAAAACTGTTAGGAAGAACAGCTTTGGACCTCCAGTCATTGAGGATTTGAATTCTGATGATGATAGTGAGGTAGAATTTATACCTAATGTTGAAAATAAAACTATTAGACCTAGCACTGAAAAGATATAATTTGTTAAGTCTGCTAGGGAAACACCTAAACAAAACAAACACTATCCTAGAGGGAACCAAAGAAACCAGAACAATTTTATGTCCCAAAGACTAGGAAGTGACTTTAAAATGATTAATAAAGCTTGTTTTGTTTGTGGTAGTTTTGATCATCTTCATAATGTTTGTGATAAAAAGGTTATAAGACTAGTGTAGAACAACCCAAGTAGGGTGAATCACAAGAACTTTGCTAATAAAATGACTCACCCTCACCCTAATAGAAGATTTGTTCCACAAGCGGTATTAACCAGGTCTGGCAAAATTAATATTGTTGGTATAAGTGTTAATACTGCTGTCAGACAAGTTAATACTGGTAGCTCAAAAACAACTGTGAATCATCCTAGACCAATATCAAATACTTACAAAAAGGGACATTCACAAGTCACAAAGCCATTTAACAAGTATTCAGCAAACAAAAACAACATTTTCAATAAAAAGGTTAATACTGTCAGGTTAAAAGATACTACTGCTAAGGATAGAGCAGTAGTAAGTGAAAACAAAGGAAAAGGGGCTAATGTTGTTAAGACCTTAGCATGTTGGGTTTGGAAAGCCAAAAATAGTAGTGCATCAAATACTTTTAAGAAATATTCTTACATTGATGCACGAGGCAGATCCAAGTCTATAATGGCTTGGATCCCCAAAAGAGTCTAATTCTCTTATTTTATGTGCACGGCAACCCACAACAGAAGGAGTACAAGAAAAAAGGAGTTATTAACAGTGGTTGCTCTAGGCACATGACTGGAAAAAATGCTATCTTACTGAATATGAAGATTATGATGGTGGTTTTGTTTCCTTTGGAGATGGTAAAGGTAGAATTTCTAGAAAAGGTAAAATCAAAACAGAAACATTGGATTTTGATAATGTGTACTTTTGTAAGGAGCTTAAGTATAACTTGTTTAGTGTGTCACAAATTTGTGACAAAAAGAATAATATACTTTTTACTAACACTGAATGTCTTGTCTTGTCTTCTGACTTTAAGCTACTTGATGAAAGTCAACTCTTGCTGAGAGTTCCAAGAAAGGTTAACATTTACAGTGTTGACCTAAAGAGTGTTGTTACCACTAAAGGTTTAACTTGCCTCTTTGCTAAGGCTACAATTAATGAATCTAATTTATGGCATATGAGACTTGGTCACATAAACTTTAAAAACATGAACAAACTTGTGAGAGGAAACCTTGTTAGAGGTTTGCCTTCAAAGATTTTTGAAAATGGCCATTCTTGTGTTGCTTGTCAAAAAGGAAAGCAACACAAAGCCTCATGTAAGGCAAAAATTTTGAACTCAATCAGCAAACCCTTACATATGCTTCATATGGACCTATTTGGTCCTACAAATGTTAAGGGTTTAATGAAAAAGTCTTATTGCCTAGTTGTCGCTGATGACTTTAGTAGATTTTCTTGGGTATTCTTTTTAGCCACTAAGGATGAAACTAGTGGGATATTAAAGACCTTCATAACTGAAATAGAAAATCAACTAGACTACAAAGTAAAAGTTATCAGAAGTGACAATGGAATTGAGTTTAAAAATAGTGTAATAAATCAGTTCTATAAAATGAAGGGTATTAAGAGGGAATTCAGTGTTGCTAGGACTCCTCAACAGAATGGTGTTGTTGAGAGAAGGAATATAACACTGATAGAGGCTGCAAGAACTATGTTAGTTGACTTAAAGTTGCCAACCACCTTTTGGGCTGAAATAGTTAATACTGCTTGCTATGTGCTAAATAGGGTCTTAGTCATTAAGCCTCATAACAAGACACCTTATGAACTTATTCGTGGAAGAACCCCATTGATAGACTTCATGAAACCTTTTAGGTGTCCTGTTACCATCTTAAATACCAGGGATCTTCTAGGTAAGTTTGATGGAAAAGCTGATAAGGGATTTTTTGTTGGGTACTCTATGGTCAGCAAGGCTATGAGAGTATTTAACAAGAGGACCATGATAGTTGAAGAGACCTTAAACATCAAATTTCTTAAAAATACACCTAATGTGACAGGAAATGGACTAGACTGGCTTTTTGATGTTGATTCTTTGACAATATCTATGAACTATGTGCATGTTGTTACTGGAAATCAAACTAATGGTATTGCAGGAACTAGAGATAACATTGTTACAGGTCAAGCTAAGAAGAAGATAGAACCTTAATTAGAATACATTCTAATACCTTTTTGGCACAACTGGTCTATTAATCTCTCAAGGTCCTAAGGATAGTGAAGAAGATTCTGGAATAAAGCCTACAGAAGTGGATGTAAGTAGAGCTTCAGATAAAGATGGGGTGGATGATCAAGCCACAAGAAGTGAGTTTGAAAGGCTACTTCAACAAGAAAAGCAGACTGTACATCCTATCAGCACTAATAGTATTAATATTGTTAGTACACCTGTTAGTACTGCTGGACCATCTTTTACTAATGATGCTCCATCATCACTAGTTAATGATGCTAGAACTTTTGAGGAACATCTATTTGAACAATTTTCTCCTTTCAAAAATGCATTTACTCTTCCAGATGTTCTAAATGTGTTTTCAATTGATGATACTGGAATTTTTAGTAATGCTTATGATGATAAAGATGTGGGTGCAGAAGCTGACCTAAACAACTTAGAAACAACCATGAATGTCAGTCATATTCCCACAACCAGAATTGACAAGGATCATCCAAAAGACCAGATCATTAGAGGCTTAAATTTAGCTATTCAAACAAGGAGAATGACCTAGATTTCTGATGAACATGCTATGGTTAGTTACATTAATAAGCAGAGGAGAACAAATTACAAAGATTATCAAAATTGCTTATTTGCCTGTTTTCTCTCTCAAAATGAACCCAAGAAAGTAATTCAAGCTCTGGAAGATCCAAGCTGGATAGAAGCAATGCAAGAAGAGCTTCTATAATTTTAGCTTCAGAAGGTTTAGACAGTGGTTAATCTACCCAATGGCAAGAGGGCCATTAGAACCAAATAGGTCTTCAGAAACAAGAAAGATGAGAGAGGAATTATCATTAGAAACAAGGCAAGACTGGTTGCACAAGGTTACACCC